>CM018052.1:28845738-28848238 GCA_008638375.1 Nyssa sinensis | reverse complement strand
GCTTCAATCTCTGCCCGTTAACTCTAAATATATTCCCTGTCTTGTCCTTCAAGTCTATTGCTCCAAAAGAAGAAACTTTGTCAATTGTATAAGGACCTGTCCATCTTGATTTTAACTTGCTTGGGAAGAGTTTGAGTCATGAATTGAAGAGTAAAACCTGCTATCCTGGAGCAAACTCAAGCCTAAGAATCTATTTGTCATGCCACTTCTTCATCCATTCTTTGTAGATCTTTGCATTTTCATAAGCATCACCCAAGAATGCATAGCGAAGATGCTCAGGTAATTGCTTCAACTCTGGAGTTGTCGTTTGCTGCATCTTTTCTTTAGAAATTACAGAATCCGTCTTTGCTACCATCAGCTCTAGCCTCCCCACTTCATTGCTAAGTGATGTAACCTACAACAAGGCTCCCGAGGCAAATACATAGTTGAGAAATTCTTCACTAACAGAAGGTAAATCAGATTCACAAACAGCAGAGTTATTAAAATCATAAGCATAAGATGAAGTGGTGATACATCGTTCTAGGTGTCACGGCCCGAAACCCACCCTGTGCGGATCTCGCATCGCGACCGCCACCCTCAGGCCCGGGGACCTTAGGGCGAAGGCTCACATAAGCAGCGGTATCGAATAGATGTGCGACATGTGTTTTGCAGAAGCTTGAAAAACTTTTTTCTTTTCTTTTCTTATTTTTAAATTACGCACATCTGTCCAGTACTGCCACTCTTTACATAGCATACATGATTTAACATTCAGAGTATAACTAAAAGCTTAAAGACTTATAAACAATACATGTTTAATTGCCCTGTGGGCTTATACATAACAGGGTACCACTTTACTAATACAAGATTTCATACTTAAAGTTCATAGTGCTAGACAAAAACTACTTGAACATAACTTCCCAAAACCATAGATTCTTCATCATCGTCTTCTAATCCAAACTGCCCTTAATCACCTGAAAGGGGGATCCGAACAAAGTCCGGGTAAGCTAATCTAAGCTTGTGAGTAATTCCAGCATTCGTCATGGGGTTTCAATTAGCAGTAGTTTTTAGTACATAAGAGTTTGTAAAACATTCACTGCCAATTGCTCGTATACTTAAACATAGAACATATGCATTTCGTAAAACAAATAGCTTTGAAACATTTAAAGTATTCAAGTTAAACTCGTACTTCGTCAAATAGAGTATATAACTCGAAACATATGCATTTCATAAAACAGATAGCTTTGAAACATTTAAAGTATTCAAGCTATACTTATACATATGAACTTCAAAACATATAACATAACATGTATTTCTTAAATAGAGTATATAAAACTCAAACGTATGCATAGTAAAAATGAGGGTAAAAACCTGCTTCCATTTTCAAAATCGTTTGTCATCTTATCACTTTCATTAGTGGAATCCGTTTCGAACCAGACTCCCATTTTACGTATAAATGGAGATATCTTATACCAGGGGAATCAGATCCTGCTACTTGGCAGTTGACAGTCATTTGAGTTCCATGCAACCCAAAATCCCATCTGACAGTCATTTGAGTTCCATGCAACCCAAAATCCCATCAATTTTTTTTTTCACAGATTAATGGAGTTCCGTACAACCCAAAAATCCATGAGTGCTTATGCACAATTTATCTTGTAAAACATTTATCATATAATTATTTTATAAGAAACTTATTACATCGAAATCATGACTTCATAATAAAATCCTTGCTCATTTGAATAAACAATTTTAGAATATTTATCAAGAATCACTTTTTAACTAGACATGCCCAAAATACATTTAAAGGAAAACTGTTATAAAGCCAATTACTGAGCATGTCACAATAAGATTGTAAAACAGAATGATTTTAAAACTCAATTCATGTAAATACTGAAATTGAAATCCAAATACTTCATATCTTTTGAAACTTGAAACATTTTCAAATCCATGGAGTTAAATCTCCAATTTAAACACAGGGTTACTCACCTTGGTCCTTTAGGGTTAGTGCTAATAATGCGCTTTCCCACTTCCTTTGTAGTTCATAAGAACAATTCATAATAAGCTCATTAACTTCACATTCACCGTAATAACACCTATTGATGCTTCTTAACTTATGCTTAGTTCGTATTAGATCCTAAAACGATCTCATAATTTCATATGTACTTAATTTAACTCGTACTCTTAACCTATGACACAATTTAATGTGTTAGAAATTTAATTTATTTCAATTTATACTCTTCTGGTAGCTCCATTAGTTTTAATTTAATTTTATTTACTTCACATGTTTACGTGTCGTGTCTTTTTGTATCTTATTTCCTCGTATGTGCCTTAGTTTAGTACTTCGGCGATATTCTAGTTTATAGTCATCTGACAAATTCTATTTATCAAATTTTATGTCTTTTATTTTAGACATTTCTTTTGGTTGAATAGACTCTGCCATTGAGTTCGGAACGTCGAAGAAAGTCAGTTTAAGCTTTCCTAGAATTTAATTCGAACTTTTGTATGAAAAGGGCAAAATGGTCAT
>CM018052.1:28818238-28840738 GCA_008638375.1 Nyssa sinensis | reverse complement strand
TTTCCTCTTTCAATAGCAAATCACAAGATCAAAATCATCTAATTAATGGCCAGTTAATTAGAAGCGATAAGCTCAGAATAAATTAGACAAACATGAAAAAGAATTACTTCAAATTTGCATAGAAAAGCAAGCATAGTTCGAGACTAGATTACATGATTTTTCTAGAATAAAGAAAATTTAGTTCATGCTAAAAATTAAATTCAACATAAACGAATTTACCATAATTTTTTCTAAGAGGAACGGAAGGAGATGAACGCTAAAAAATACTCGTCGCAGGCCTAGTCGTCCTTCAAGTCCCCTACTTCTACGCCACTTCTTTCTTTCCCTGCTGCGCTTTTTCTCTTTTTTTCTTTCTTTGCCTTCTGCTCAACGTTGCAACGCCGCTTCTCTACTTTCTTACCTGCCCAGCATCCTTCTCTTCTTTCTTTCCTTTTTGCGCCGCCTCCTTTTCCTTCTTCTTTTTTCTACCCTGCCTTACACCCCACGCAGCATCCTTTTTTTCTTTTCTTTTTATATGTTACGAAAACCCTAGCCATTCTGTTATCTTCTGATTCGGGACTTCTTCTTCAAATCTGAAATAAAATTTAAATGATGACAATGAAGCCAAAAATCAACTAGAAAATAAATAAAATTAGACTAAAGTTTAAAGTTAAGGAGTGATAAAATATTCTAAACTATGCAAGTCATCACCTGACCTGACTTCGATACTGTTCATCGTCTTCCCCAGGACAATGAACAATAACCCTAAAACCAAAAATTTTAAAAGCTAATTTCGTGAGTTTTTGGCCATGAATTTTCATTGTTCTTGATTCTAACATGATTCTGGAAGCTTAATGAACACCTTAGCATTTGTTTTGTGGATTGGTACGAGTTCACAAGCTCGATCCCACCGTTAATGGTTAATGGGATATTTTCATCGTACACTCTCATTTCTCCACCAAAGGTGGTAATTTTTGACTTGTTGTAACCGTACACTCACAAGGATTATTATCTTGTTCATAAAATCGAGTTTGAGGTTCGATTTGAGATGCCAAAAATCATACCCGTGACCTACAACTCTAGTTTTAGAGCTCATTTTTGAGTCATTTCATTTGATTTTTGTGGCGTTGTGAATCATTTTTTTTCTAGTTTTAATCCCCATACCTTAATCAAGGTTTGATTCATGTCAGTTCAGACCCAGTTGTCAAGGTCTTATCATTAGCGGTTTCTTCAATTTCTTACTTTGAAACCCTAACCATTCAACAATCATTCTAACATCATAAAGCTTATTCATAAATTAAAATAAATCAATAAGGTTGAGTTTTGTTACTTGTTCGTAATCTTTCTTGTTTCCCAGAATTTTCCTTCTTCCTTCCTGAATTTTCTCTTCTCAGCTTTTCTCCTTCTTCTTCTTCCTCACGCTTCAGTTTCTCTTGCTTTCTTATTCTCTCTTTCCACCTTTCTCTTACTCTCTTATCCTTGTCTTTATTTCTTAGTACACGTCTCTATTTATATATGTATTAGAACTATCTAGATGCTGAAAGTCCAGAGGCTTCAGGAGTCTCTCTCTTTTTCTCTTTTTATTTTGTTGGTGCTGGAAAGTTCATGGAATTATATATATTTATACACACACACACACACACACACTCATATATTTATATGAACATGTTTCTTCCTTTTTGTTACTTAGTTAAGTTGTTTCAAAAAGCTTACTAGGTCCAGCAGGTTCTAGCAGCTTCACATATGAAGTTCCCTTACATTTTCCAACAGCTTCCAATGGAAGCTTCTGGATATATATATATATATATATATATAATATAGGTAGTTATTTTATTATGTATATTACATATATCTTCATGTATTACTGTACGTTATGTCTTACTATTTTATTTCATAAAGTCGTAATTTATGGCATATCGGTGACATGTTAGTAACTTTTGGCTTAAAGCCGGGGCCCAGTAGTAGTATTACGTATTTTATCGATTTTGGGTACCCGTTCATGTCACGCCCCGAATTTCTACAAACCCGAGGCGCGATTGACGAGACAGAAAATAAAATAAATAAAAGGACAAAAGTAAATAAATCCACTAAGCAAGCATCCATTCCCATCAATACATACAATAACAGAAAATACATTACACAACTGCATTGTTCATAGGTCATTCGGGCTTAAGCCCTTACATTACAAAATACAAGTCCCATGGACCAAAATATACACCACGTGCTTCACCCTATCAGGGTATCACAGAATCTCAAGTGGCTGGAGGGTCCTCATCTGAAAAATGTTGCCCACGAATGGGTCAGCTCAACTGCTGGTATGATGAAATGCTAATGCAAGAAATAAAGCTAAGGCGTGGCATGTGCAAAGTGTACATTTATATCTAAATGACATTCAAAGCATCGCAGTAATATATATGAATGGTATGCGTGACGCACCCATGCACAACTCTATGCCACAACCCATGTCTCGTTTACGGGTACTCCCCGATGGCACGGAGTACCAATGCAATGGCCAATTTTGGGTTTTTCACCACAAGATCTACACCCTCATAATGCAAAGCACCACATGCTTACCCACGCCATGTTCTCAAAGAATTCATCATATGCCAATATGCCAATGCAATCTCAATGAAACAAGGTTTCCACAATATAGCATGCTCGAGACAATAATACATAAATCACCAGCTGATTCCACATGTAAGCATATCTCATATAATCAACATATACACACGTCATAATTCACGTTCATCATTCACTAAACATTCATAAAGTACAAGTAACATGTAAGCATGTGAACAACCAATTCTAAATCATCAAGTAAACACATTCCACATAAACACATAAGTCATGCCAGTCATTCACAGAACATTCCTAACTTAACTTCATTTCTAACATTAGCAAAACACCATACCTGTCGGGTAGTCTCAACCCTAGAAGATCGTGTACGACACGTAACTGAACTGGTCAATGAAAATGCAGGAGATCAGATCGCCCTCTCCTGTCCTGTCAATGTTCCTAAAAGCATAAATTACAACTCAGTCTATTGTCATTTGAATTTATGTTATTCATCAAATTTTATGTCTTTAATTCTTAAGTTTCCATTTTGCTAAATTAAACTCTTCCATTGAGTCTAGGACGTCAAAAAAAATAAGTTTAGGTTCTCGTAGAACTCAATTCGGACACCGGGGTTCAAAAGGGCAAAACAGTCATTTTGCACTTTTCACGGGTCCTTACATTTCGTGACCTCTTTTCACAAATCGGACTCCACGGTTGAGTCCGGAATGCTCGAGATAATAAAGTTTCACTATTTGTTTACTCAATTCGGAGTTCGTTTGACTGTATTTTAATTCAGGGGCATTTTGGTAATTTTAAAGGTTACTACGGGTCTTTTATTTTTTGGGACCCCGTCTCGTAAAACGGACCTCACCATTGGTCTCAAAATGGTTGAGATAGTCAAAATACACTAATAACTTGTCCCATTTGGACTCCGGATTATTTTAACATATTTAAATAATTAAATTAATTTAATTAACTAATTAATTAAATTAATATTTTATTCAGAAGGGTCAGATCATAATTTTCCTAAAGTTCAGGGGTCAAAGTGGAATTTTAAAAAGTTCTGGGTCAAAGTTTAATTTCCACAAAGTCCAAGGGCAATCCTGTAATTTTGAAAACCCTTATCCCATATTCGGATAACCAAACAGGGATCAATCCGAGAACAGGGATAGGATATCCCTGTTTCAAATTAATTTCTAATTTCTAATTTCTTAAGTCCGTAACCAAACAGACCCATTCCCCTTTTAATTTAAAACCTTAGCGCGACACGTGGCAGGGGCAGACCGCCCGAACCCGACCCGAACCCGTACCGGACTCGGACCCGGACCCGAACAGTCCCCCTTCTTCCCCGATTTCCCGGTGAGCCTCCGGTAGGGTTCCGACGCCTTCTCCGGCGCCGGCGAGAATTTTTCGGCGACTTTTTAAGGTTTTAAAAATGCCGTTTTCTAGAGTTTTTCTTGTAGGTTTCATTCCCACCCTTTGTTTTTGGTTTGGACTAATAGATCATCACGAAATAGGGCTCAAAGGTCCATGGCCGAATCTCCGGCCAACTGTAAATTTTTTATTTCATGCTTATTTCCCTACTGTTTTTCATCCTTTTTTCTTCATTTAGTTTTCTACACTTCGTAGGATTATTTCTAGGTCACTTAAACAGGGTTCTATGCATAAAATGTCAATAACTCGAAATTATTCTTACACCTGCAACTAGGGTTTACTCACTGATTTCTCAACCATTTTAACTAATTCTTTTTGCAATATTTTCCATTTTTCATGCTCTTTAAAACCCTACACTTAAAATCAAATGAAAACTCTTAAATCTTAAAAACAGAACGAGACCCACTTACCTTAATTTCCTGATTTTTCTTGGTTGCAGGTCTCCTCTTTTCTCTTCTGTTCCACTTCAATCCACTCTCAGTTTCTCCCTTCTTCCATTCTTTCCTTCTGTTTTCTTTTCTAACTCAACACACACGTCTGTATATATGCACAAAACACAAATGACTCTTTTCTCTCTCCTCTCTTTCTCTCTCTATTCCTCTCCACTTGCAGCCTTCCTTGACCTGACTTTCTCTCTGTTCAGCCACCCAAATTTCCCTACAAGGCAGCTTTGCATTAAATGCAAAGCTGCTCTACATCTATACCTATATATATCCACTCATATACACACACCCTAGACACACACACACACTTACACGACATCACACACACACACACGGTCAGTTGCACACACAACCTGATTATATATGTATATATATATATACACACACAAATTCATCCACACATACATATAATTATCTCACACATATATACATGTTACACATACATAATACCCATGTAATAATAATAATATACATATCACATAATTTCACATTTTTAATACTAACAATAATAAATAATAATAATTATAATAATAATAATAACAATAAATAACCAAGAAAATTTATTAAAAATTTTTTTTTTCGGTTATTACAGTTCATATCTTATATTATATTCATATTAGCTGCATAATTGTTTTTCGTATCGGTCCCATTTGTCTATATCGGCACTCGGTTGACCGGGTTATCAATTTCCCGAGCATTCACCATCTTTGGTGTTTTTGGCTTAATCTCATGTTTTCTGATAATTTATCCCATTAATATAAGTTCGGTTACTGTTTTAGTTATATCAAATTTTTGAGATATTACAGATGCAGTATGTATTTCAGACACATACTTGATGGCATTGGAGTATCGTCGCGGAGTATAATAGTAAGAATTGACATTTCATCTTTAAGCGGCCATTGCTTTGTGCACAAGTGTTCGTTTTTCGCCAATTACTCCAATTCAAAAAGGTTTTTTCGAGTTGTACGATGTGGTTAATAGCTACAGCGATTACCGGCGAATTCAAGGCCAAAATTAGCTGTTTAAAGGGTCAAACATTAGTTTATAGTATTTGTTTATTATTTTTAGTAACTTTTGATTGTAGTCGAATATAGGTCAAATAAGGCTCGATCTTGTTACCGTTTTCACCGAGCATCTTATTTTTTATTGTATTTGAATTTTTAGAAGGTCGTGGAATTTTTTTCATTTTTTTGATAAAATTTGTATTTTTCTTTTATTTTATGAATTTTAGATAATTAGAGTTTTAGACTTGTAAATATGATGATATGTAATGATAGTAGTAACTTTTTGGTAATAATAAAAATTCTTTTAAAAATTATTTCTCTTGTTTAACTCTTGATATTTGATGTTGCACTTTTTGGCCCACGTATGCTCCGAGCTCGGCTCCTTGTGGAATACTCAAAAAGAAGATCAGAGGACCACCGGATTGGCTCCGGCGGTAGCCGCTCCGATGCTTAAGTCAATAAACTGAATTGAAAGACTATAATGAAAGCCAAATAATGAGCATAAAAACAAAGCGTATCTTTAGGGTTTAATTTATAAGCTGTGGCTTTCCTAAGTTGATTAGGATTTGGAGCCATGAATGTAGGGATTTGACCATCGGAGATAGCAGTTACCTTTTAGGATATTGTATCAAATCGAGATAACCATGAGTGGTGGTTTCCTTGTAAAAGACTATTTCCTTATTCTCTGCTCGTCATATATTAAGGCGGTGATGAGCTCTGAATATCGATACGTTGCACTTAAGGTCTGTGTTCGGACCCGTAAGCTTTACATAAAAGTATATCTGCTCTGAAGATACGTGCCCGGCCTTTGTGGGTCTGCTCTGACTGGCCGAGCTTGAACTAAATGGTCGAGCATGAACTGAATGGCCGAGCTTAAGTTGAATGGCCGAGTATGAGCTGACCCGTAGGTACACGTGTCAAATGGTGATTGGTCTGTCACATTGTGGTATATCAGTTACTCCCCCCCAAGCCTTAGTTTGAGCTTGTGGCGTAACTAAGGTTTATGAGCCCTCGAAAAGTCATGCGTTCTGCCGTCTCGTTTTTTGGGATGGCTGTTGGTACGTGATTTATTATGCAGTCGATTTTTAGGCTTCCAAAGCCATCATTGCTCACAATCATCGTGACGGTTCGCCTTAGTAGCCTCTATCCTCTGAATTTATATAAAAAACGGAAGGAGTTTCGTACGATTTTTTTACTGCTTTTTTGTGCTTGGAAGAAATATAACATTTCGTCATTGTTGAACCAGCAAGCTAGACTGTGAGGAGTACTGTTCGTCTGAAGCTTCTTTCTCTCTCCAGGTTCGACTTTGGTCCCTTCGTTTCATCTTTTCACTGTTTTTCTTCTTCTTTTTTGGTTATTTTGAAATGTCGACCTCCACTGCATCCTTCGGTGTTGGCGATGGTTCAGGGAGTTTTCTAGAGGCTTATGCTTCACCCCAAACCCTTGTCAGGGGTAGTAATTCCTTGGGGACTAGGTCGGAAGAGACCCGTTCTAGCCCCGAGGTTAGAGTTATAGATGTTTTTTCAGAGTCTAGGGATAAAAAGGGAGAGGTCTCTTGTCAGCTTTCCTAAAGGGATGAGGGACAGAGTATTGTAGCCTCTTCCTGGTTAGATAATATGAGGGAGAAGTTTGATTTTCCTTCAAATATCTCCCTTAGGGCCCCTGATGACATAGATCGTCCTTGGGATATTAGGGAAGGTGAGATCTGTTTTTATATTACTTGGTTCGAAATGGGGTTACGCCTTCCTTTCCCCAAATTGCTTAGGGAATTCTTTTGTTGGTTTAATCTTTGCCCCGCCGACCTGCTCTTGAATAGTTGGAGGTACCTATTAGGGTTTATGGTTTTAGGTCGTATGAACGGCGTCGAGGTCTCTTTGGACTTGATGAGTAAAATGGATCTTAAGTATTTGAAGTCGGAGGGCCTCTACTACATGTCTTTTGACAAGGGTTTCCGACTCCGTCATTTGTACCGACCTCCAACAAATCTTGAAAAGATCAGTATTTTTTGTTGGTGGAGAGTGGGAGATGACAGACCTTGAGGATCAGATCTCTACATTCCCCTGGAGCACGGGGTTTATGGGCGAGACCCTCTTTTCTTTTGTAATCTTTGCTCTGCTACTGCCCTTGCCTCTGTATTTTTTGACTGACTGTTGTTGTGATTTTTTTTTTTTTTTGTGTAGATAAGAACATCAAGAAGAGGCCGTCCTTTACCCCTACTCTTAAAAAGCAGTATAAGAGACTCCTTCAGACCTCCAACAAACACTACAGAGCTATCCACCTCTTCCTATAAAGGGTTATTGTTGAAGATGTGATGTAGTCTGTCTTTGGCAATTGGGGTTCGTCAAAGAAGAAGAGGGTGGCGAATCCACCTCTTCCTATAAAGGGTTCATCCCAAAAGAAGAAGAAGACCACTACCCTTCCACCTTCTGCTGCACCATCCAAGAGAGGGGGGTGCCTTCTGCTTCCCCCTCCCCTGCGCCGCCCATGAGGGGCGTAGTGATTAAGGAGCCAATGTCTGCTCTGCCCAAGAGGGGCATGGTAACTTTTGAGCTCGCCACCTCATCGGCTAAAAAGGCTCTACAGAGGGGTAAAACGAAGATGGCAGTTAACTGGGATCAGATGCCAGATGGGTATAAGGCCGTCCACCAAGCCATTGAGGAATTCTGGGCAGATGCCCCACAAAAGAACTCTCCTTCGTGCAGTACCAGGCAGGGTACTCAAAAGACGGTTGTTGGCCCCATGAGCGCTCATCTGAAGGTAACGAAAATTATTATATATATATTTATATTTTTTTTTTTGTATCTTATTTTTATTTGTGCCTGACTAGGTCCCTTACTGTTTTGCAGCTCTTGCACAATTTGTCTGCCATGATGGAGGCTGCCGTGGATCTTCAAGCTGTGGAGAGGCTTGAGGACGAGTTGGACGAGGCTCGGCTTCAGCTTGGCACTGCTCAATCTACCACTTCAGTTGCCGAGGAAGAGCTTAAGGAAGTGAGGAATTCCCTCTCCATCATGGAGTCAAAGAGGGATTCTCTTAAGTCTGAAAGGGATTTTTTTAAGTCTGAGGGGGAATCCCTTGCTCAGGAGCTGGAGGTAGTGAAGAAGGAGAGAGACGCACTTCAATCCTCCCTTGTTCTGAAGGTTGATGAAGCCAAGGCTGAAACCGAAGCTGGGTTGAAGTCCGAGCTGATGAAGATAGGTCGGAACTTTGTACAGTTCGGTTACAATGACTTCAAAACCAAGCTTCTTGCCAAATTCCCAAACATTGATCTGTCGGGCATTGATGATGACGGCGATGATGATGATGATGGGTCTGCCAGCCCTTTAGTTTAGAAAATTTTTTGTAGTTCTGTCTTTTCCTCTTTTTGTAATCGAACGCACAAATTAAACAGAATATCTTTTCTTCAGAGCTTTTGCCTTCTTTGAACATATGCAAACATTATAGTTTTGATTGAGCATTGTCCAAAATTTCCCAGTTTTGTAGTGAATAAATGGGCCTTGACCCTTCGAACTTTGAATTGAAGCAAGCACGCCTGCTCATAAGCTAAGTGTCTTTCCTTGATCGGCCACAGGCGGTGGGCTGCCTTCCGAGCTAAATAACTTGTAATAATCTTGAATAAAAAGTGGGAAAATAAGTAATTAATCCAGACCCTTGAAATTGAGGGTTTTGAACCTTGAACTTGCACCGAGTATTAAGGACGGTAGTCAATATAGGATTTCACTACTCAGAGCTTAATTGCCGAACAAAAAGTCTTGTATTAAACTGAGAAAGGTTTTTGATGGTTAATACCCTTTTTCCGGAGCTCATTGGTAAGAAGTTGAGTAGTTAGAATAACGACTGCTAGTTTGAATAACCATGTAACTTTAGTGATATGGACCAGACATAGAGTTCGGTGCATTTAGATGGACCAGACGTGAGGTTTGTACATTAAGATGGACCAGACACGAGGTCTATACATTAAGATGGACTAGACATGAGGTCTGTACATTAAGATGGACCACACTCAAGGTATGTACATTAAGATGGACCAGACTCAAGGTCTGTACATTAAGAAGGATCAGACACGAGGTCTATACATTAAGATGGACCAGACTTATGGTCTGTACATTATGATGGACTAGACACGAGGTCTGTACATTAAGATGGACCAGACTTAAGGTCTGTACATTAAGATGGACCAGACATAAGGTCTGTACATTAGGATGGACCAGACACAAGGTTTGTACATTAGGATGGACCAGACTTAAGGTCTGTACATTAAGATGGACCAGACTTAAGGTCTGTACATTAAGATGGACCAGACACGAGGTCTGTACATTAAGATGGACCAGACACGAGGTTTGTACATTAAGATAGACCAGACACGAGGCCTATACATTAAGATGGACTAGATTTAAGGTCTGTACATTAAGATGGACCAAACTTAAGGTCTGTACATTAAGATGGACCAGACATAAGGTCTGTACATTAAGATGAGAACACTTCATGGAATATTTGAAATGAAAAATTTCTTTATTGATAAAACTTCAGTAAGTGTTCCATATTCCAAGGTCTGGGAACAGGTTTCCCATCCATGTTCTCTAACCAATAAGTGGTCGGTCTCACTGTTTTGGTGATTCTATAGGGGCCCTCCCAGTTGGGTGACAACTTTCCCATGGTGGGATCCTTGGTGTTCTGAAACACTCTTCTCAAGACGAGGTCTCCAACTTGAAAGCTAACAAGTTTAAGCCCTAGTTTTAAGAGGCTAACCATCTTGTGCTGATATGCTTCCATCCTGACCACGGCTTGCTCCCTTCTCTCTTCGAGCAAGTCCAAGTTTTCTGCAAGTTGTTGGTCATTGGTCTCTTTGTTGAAAGCTTCAGTCCTTAGGGTAGGCATGCCGATCTCAACAGGGATCACTGCTTCGGTGCCGTAGGCGAGTGAAAAGGGAGTTTCTGATGTTGGAGTTCTCCTAGTTGTTCTGTAGGCCCAGAGTGCTCCATGGAGTTCTTCAACCCATTTTCCCTTAGCCCCTTCTAGCCTCTTCTTAAGAGCATCAAGGATTGTTTGGTTAGTAACCTCTGTTTGCCCATTAGCTTGAGGATAACCAAGTGGGGAGAAGTGTTGATTGATATTCAGGTCTTGGCAGAACTTTTTGAATGTTTTACCAGCAAATTGTGTGCCGTTGTCTGAGACGATCACGCGAGGTATGCCGAACCTACAGACTATGTTTTTCCAAGTGAAACTTTTGACTTCCTTCTCTATAATGCGTGTTAGTGGTTCTGCTTCTGCTCATTTTGAGAAGTAGTCGATAGCTACCAATAGATATCTCCTGTTCAGCGTGGCTTTTGGCAATGGGCCCATGATGTCCATTCCCCATTGTGCAAAGGGCCATAGGCTTGTGATAGGGATGAGTTCATGACGGGGCTGATGTTGGTAGGGGGTAAACCTTTGGCATTTGTCACATTTTCGAGCATATTCTTTTGTTTCCCTTAGCATTCTAGGCCAGTAGTAGCCTTGTGTTAGAGCTCGGTGTACGATAGTCCTGCCTCCGTTATGATTTCCATATATTCCTTCATGAATTTCTTCCAGGACGTACTGAAACTCTTCTGAAGCCAGGCATTTTAACAATGGCTGAGAATAAGACCTTCGGTAGAGCCTTCCGTTCATGACAATGTACCGAGCTGCTCTGATGTGGATTCTTTTTGCTTTATTCTTGTCTTTTGGGAGGAGCCCTTCTTCTAAGTACTGCAGGATAGGAGTCATCCAGTTCTGAGGTTGTTCTGTAATTTGGGCGACCTGGATTTCTTTGATGCTAGGCCTTGGCCGGTGGGAGATTCTTAGTGTTGAGTCCGTTTCTGACTTCATATGGGATGCCATGTTTGTCAAGGCATCAGCTCTACAGTTCTAACCTTTTTCTATTTGTTGGATTGAGAATGCTCGGAAGGAGCGTTTCAACAGGTTGACCAGTTCTGAATACCGAAACATTCTTTCATCTTTGATAGCAAACTCTCCCTAAACTTGGCTGACCACTAGTTGGGAGTCAAAAAATACTTCGAGGCTCTGAGCCTCGCATTCTTGTGCTAGCTCCATCCCTAGGATAAGGGCCTCATACTCTGCTTCGTTGTTGGAGGCTTTGAACCCTAGGCTAACTGCCCTTTCTGTTATGAGCCCATTAGGGGACTGTAGTACAAGTCCAACACTAGCACCTCGGACGGTAGATGACCCGTCAGTGTATAGCTGCCATGTCCCCAAATTTTCACACTGTTGTGCTTTGTCTAGTAGTGCTGGGGTGAACTCGGCAACGAAGTTTGCCAAGGCTTGCCCTTTAATTGAGATCCGTGGAACGTAGGATATGTCGAATTCCCCCAGCTCCACTGACCATTTGACTAATCGTCCTGATACCTTTGGCTTCCTCAATACTGATTTCAAGGGATAAGTAGTTGGAATTTCTATGGGATGAGCTTGAAAGTAGGGTCTGAGCTTCCGCGTAGATAATATAAGTGCAAGGGCCAGTTTCTCGATCTCGGGGTACCTCTTCTCTATGTCTAACAGTGCTCTGCTGACATAAAATATGGGCCTCTGCACGCCCCTGTCTTGCCTGACTAGTACAGAACTGACAGTGTTCTCAGAGACTACAAGGTAGAGAAGTAGCTTTTCCCCTTGGATTGGCTTTGACAAGAGCTCAGGTGAGGCTAAGTACTTCTTCAGTTCCTAAAAGGATTTTTCACATTCATCAGTCCATTGTAGAGCTTTGTTACCTTTTAGAGCTTTGAAGAATGGTAGACAACGATCAATGGATTTGGAAATAAATCTGCTCAGAGCTGCTATTCTGCCATTCAGAGCCTGAATGTCTTTCTTGGTCCTTGGAGACTCTAGTCCGATCAGGGCCCCAATTTGGGTGGGGTCCGCCTCTATACCTCTCTGAGAGACTATGTATCCTAAGAATTTTCCCTTTGTTACACCAGAGGTGCATTTCGAGGGATTGAGCTTCATATTGTACTGTCTCAAGATGTCAAACGTTTGAGCCAAGTGCTAGAGATGACTGCTCTTTCGCAGGCTTTTGACCAACATATCATCAATATAGACTTCCATGGTACTGCCGATTAAGGGGCCGAACATCTTATTAACTAGATGCTGGTATGTGGCCCCAGCATTTTTTAGCCAAAACGGCATTACTCTATAGTAATAGAGACCTCGTTCGGTTATGAATGATGTCTTCTCCTGATCAGGAGGGTGCATCTGTATTTAATTGTATCCTGAATAGGCCTCCATGAAGCTCATAAGTTCGTGCCCTGCGGTAGCATCGACTAACTGATCTATCCTCGGAAGAGGAAAGCTATCTTTGGGGCATGCCTTGTTGAGGTCTGTATAGTCGACGCAGACTCTCTACTTGCCATTTTTCTTTTTGACCAGAACAGTGTTAGCTAGCCAATCAGTATAAAATACCTCTCGTATCATGTTGGCGTAGAGCAGCCTCTGAACCTCATCGTTGATGATCTAGTGTCGCTTTGGAGCGAGTGGCTTTCTCTTCTGTCTCACTGGTGGATGGTCTGGATCTACCATCAGTTTGTGAGTGATGAGGTCCGGGTCTATTCCTTCCATATCCTTTATTTCCTAAGCAAACACAGAGAGGTTTTTCTTCAAGAATTTGATCAACTCATTCTGCTCGGCAAGCGTCAGGTCGGGACCTATCTGAAGGTAGTGTCCCTGCTCTTCCAAGTTGACCAAGACTTTAATGGGTTCCCCTATGGGCTTAGCCCTGCTGTCCCTTCCTCTAGGGCTTAATGGTTCGTCAATCCTAGAAGGATAGTCTTCTGCCTCGTGATAATAAGAGTGGACCGGATCCCTACGTTCACGAGCATGTAGTAATTGCTATTTGGGGGCCTTGGCCTTGAGTGCAAGAGCATGACACTCTTTAGAGGTTGGCTGGCATCCTCTGATAGAATAGACGGTTTGATCGTAGACGTACTTTAGGCATTGATGGAGGGTCGAGATGACTGCTCCCATCTCGTGCAGCCAAGGTCTCTCTATTATGACATTATAGGGGGATTTGGCATTCAGAACCAGGTATTCTGTTACTGTGGTTTTTTGCCCTTCCCCTTCTCTTGCAGTGGTGGTAAGATTAATACTTCCTAGTGGAGTGTTGAGATTTCCATCGAAACCTACCATAATTATGCCAGTGGGCTTGATGTCACTGGGGCTGAGCTTCATCTGCTTGAAAATCTCGTGAAACAGAACGTTTGTTGAACTCCCAGTATCCACCAGGACTCTTCGGATCTCGAAGTTGGCGATTTTGAGGGAGATGACTAGGGCATCACTATGAGGACAGTGTACCCCTGCAAGGTCTTGATCTGAGAACTTGATTTCTGGCACTGGTCTTAATCTTTTCTCCACGTTAACAATCTGCAAGATATGGGGAGTTGCCCTTGCTTCCCAAGCATAGCGTTTCCTTGATCTGTTGGAAGTCCCAGTTGTACTGGAATCTGCGTGCAAAACAAAGATTACTTGGTTGTTCTGTCATGGGGGTTTGTTCCGTCCTTCCCTTTGTTCCTGTCTCTGGTCGGGCTTCCTCTGTTGAGGTCGATCATCTCGGGGGTTTTGCCCTCCGTCCTGCTTGATGAACTCTTGTAGTCGTCCTTTCCTGATTAGCTGCTTAATCTCGTGTTTGAAAGCCTTACAAGTGTTGGTTGTATGCCCACGGTCCTTGTGAAAATCACAATATTTGGTTTGGTCTCGGTAACTGGGATCACCTTTCAAAGGCTCTGGCCACCTCAGGTTCTCTCGAATTTTACTTGCTTCAGTATGTTGTATGGAGAGGTGTTCAGAGGAGTAAAATTATTGAACTCTCTTAGCCCAGAATTATAGGAAGCTCGGGATACTCCCCTTTTCTCTAGGCTTCTAGCTCTCTTCCTCACCGAGCTAGGGTCCTTCCTTTGGTCGTCCTTCTTCTGATTGTCTTTCTTCTGATCGTCTTTCTAGGCTTGTTCCTTAACCTTTCTAGAAGTGTCTTTGGCTTCCTCCAAGTTAATGTATTTCCTTGCTCGGTCCATGAGTGCTGCCATGTCCGTAGGGGGATTTTTGGTCAAGGAGTCTCTAAAGCCTCCTTGTGCAAGAACAGAAGACAAAGCAGCTACAAGGAAACTGGGGCTGCAGTCTATAACCTCAGTGAGTTCGGCATTGAAACGTGAAATATACCCTCTGAGGGACTCTTCCTTTGTTTACTTTATGTTTAACAAGAATTCAGGACCCTTCCTCAACCTCCTGCTGGTTATAAACCTGTCCAGGAATCTTCTGCTGAGCTCATAGAAACTAGTAACTGAGTTCGGCGGGAGGTGATGGAACCACTTCAGAGCAGTGTCGTTGAGGCTGGTCACGAATGTTCAGCATAAAAAGGCGTCAGAAGTGCCGTGTAAAGCCATGGTGTGCTGGTAGTGGGAGAGATGGTCCCCTGGATCCCCTGTCCCATCATAAGGGGTGAATTTTGGGACGACGAATTTCTTGGGTCTCTCCTCAGCCATGATAGCATTAGTGAATGGGGTGGCAAACCTGCCGAGCAGCCTGGCCAATTCGTCTTGTTCTAGGGGGTTTTAAGCACCTCTCATAACAACAGTGCGGTCCATTGATTCAGCAACTTCCTCAGCTCTTAGTGATCCTCTTGGCAAGATAGGCTGCTGAGAGTCAGGCCTTGCAGCCTCAGGACCTATATGGACAGGATGATCTCGGCCCATTAATGGGGCGTTGTTCTGATTCTCTTGGGCTGGTGGTGCGGGAGCCACTTGAGGTTGAGACTCTTGTGGTACAGGGTTTACTCCTGAAGCCCCAAGAACCGGAACCCTAGTGGTGCTTCGGAAATGGACCTCTGGGATAAAAGTTGGAACTCCTCTGCCGGCGACTGCTGACGGCTGGGGATCTCCATGAATGTGGGTGGTAATAGGAGGCTGCGCCTCTTGAGTGTTTGTGTTGACGGGTGGATTCTGAGGATTAGTTTTATGATTCTGGGTAAGCATTGCCAGAGTTCTAGACATGGTCAGGAGTTGTTCTTGCAACAACTGGTTTTGTCGCCTGGTTTCGGCAAGCTCTTGTTGTACGGGATCATTCACTTGTCTTCTCCCTCGTCCGGCAGGCGGTTGAGGTTGAGGGTGTTGGAAAAATGGGTTTGAACATATTAAATTAGCTATCTTTTGGCTAAAATTAAAGTGGGTCACACAAATTAATTTTGGTGGGTCCATATGGGAATGTGTTCTCCTCCATGAGAAGATGAAGATTATATATTGGGTTGCTCAAAACCATTAAGGAGTGAATGAGAAATTGCCTCCAAACATCACCACTTGGAAATGGTAACTAAAGCTTAAAGCTTGTGCAAAAGCTTGTGTCCCACATAGGATGGGAACAAGACTTTTAAAGAGTATATATACACCTACCTTGGAGTGGGGTTTGGGCCCCAAGGGGCACCCCAGTTTTGTGGAAGGGGGAGGACCTAACATATGCTTGGTTCACCACACACGCGTGCGCGCCGCCGCCGCCGCCGCCGCCCCGCCCCGCACCGAACCGGTCCGGGTTCGGGTCTTGGGCTTGCTGTGTATATATCTTTTTAAAGAAAATTTATTTAAATTTTCCAAACCTAAAACGCTGTCAGTTTGCGACGTGCATATAGTTACCGTTAGGAGTCCAAAACACTGTCGTTTTGGAAACATCATTTGACTGAAAGGGTGTCTTCTACACGGTCGCAACTGTGTCTGTTCGCCATGAACAGACACAACCCAAGCTTCATGCCTGTACCAAACAGTCATGAGCGAGTCTATAAATAGGACACGATCACAAGCATTCTGCATTCGATTCATTTCATTCATTTTCTGCATATCGTCTTCATTTGGAGAGAGAGTTCTGCACAAGTTCTGGTTCGACAGACAACCATAGGTAGTGCTTGCCTTTGTGTTGGGAGATCATTTTATCCTGGGAGACAAGTTGCCAAGAACTCTTTAGCACCACTGAGAGGGCAATAAATTGTCTTAAGGAAATTGTGTCCAACACAAGACTTGATCAGTTTTTTGTATTCGCCAAATTTCCAATTCTACAATTTCGTATTCTGCAAACAGGTTCTAATTTTATTGTGTTTCAGTTTCTGTTTTTTGATTTTAGTTCTGTTCTGACTGTAATACTGATATATATTGCCTAACAATCTTAAGACAATTTATTATTTTATATATATATATATATATATCAGTTCTGCAGTTTGAAAATTTTACAGACCTTATAATTCAGTTTTGAAATACAGAACTTGAATTACAGAAATTACATACCTTAAAATTCAGAATTTGAAATTCAAAAAATTCAGAACTTAAATGTTCAGTTCTGTTTTATTGTTCTGAAATTCAGAACTTAACATTCTGTATTACAGTTCTGTCTGTTTTACAATTCTGAAGTTTCTGTTCTGTTTTACAGCTCTGAAGTTTCTGTTCTGTTTTACAGTTCTGAAGTTCCTGTTCTGTTTTACAGTTCTGTCTGTTTTACAGTTCTGAAGTTCAGAACTCATATCTGTTATGTTTTACAGTTCTGAAGTTCAGAACTCATATCTGTTCTGTTTTACAGTTCTGAAGTTCAGAACTCATATCTATTCTGTTTTACATATCTGTTCTGTTTTACAGTTCTGACGGCCAGAACTCATAGTAGTTCTGTTTTAATATTCTAATTTTGTGCAGAAATATATTTACAGAATTTGCTTTTATTTACAGAATTTGATTCTGAAATTTATTTTTACTAAATTTGAATATCTTGAATGCAAACAGTAATGGCTACTGATTCTACTCCTCCTCCTACCCCGACCGTTACGGTGGTGCCTCCTCCTACGCTTGTTATGGCACCTATGACTGTGAGTCATGGAGAGAGGCCAGAGAAGTTTAATGGGACGGATTTCAAGAGGTGGCAACAAAAGATGCTATTCTACTTGACTACTTTGAACTTGGCCCGTTTCCTTCGAGAGGATGCTCCCTCATTAAAGGAAAGTGAAACTGATAGGCAAGTGGTTGCCGCTGTGGAAGCATGGAAGCATGCTGACTTCTTGTGCCGCAACTACATCCTAAATGGCTTGGACAACACATTGTACAATGTGTATTGTGCCTTCAATACTGCAAGAGAACTGTGGGAATCCTTGGACAAAAAGTACAAGACTGAGGATGCAGGGCTCAAGAAATTTGTAGTGGGGAAATTCCTAGACTACAAGATGGTTGACTCCAAGACTGTAATCAGCCAAGTTCAAGATCTACAAGTGATTCTGCATGACATACATTCAGAAGGGATGTCTCTGAGTGAATCTTTCCAAGTGGTTGCCATTATTGAAAAATTGCCACCCTTATGGAAAGAATTCAAGAATTACCTAAAGCACAAGCGAAAGGAAATGAGACTTGAAGACTTGATAGTGAGGCTGAGAATAGAGGAAGACAACCGAGCTTCTGAGAAGAAGGCAGGCAAGGCCATTATGGAATCCAAGGCTAATGTTGTGGAACAAGGGCAGAGTTCTCACAATAACAAGAAGAGGAAGCATAATGGCAATGGTCCCAAGCAAGGTGCTAATAAGAAGTTCTAAGGCAAGTGCTATGTGTGCAACAAGCAAGGGCACCGTGCTAAGGACTGCCGTAGTCGCAAGGACCAAGGAAATCCAACCAAGAAACGCCCTCAAGCCAATATGACTGAAATGGACGGCCTTTCAGACGATGTCTCAGACATGAACCTCTCAGCCGTAGTCTCTGAGGTGAATTTCATTAGCAGCAATACCAAGGAATGGTGGGTAGACACAGGGGCTACTCGTCATGTTTGCTCAGACAAGAAGATGTTCTCGTCATATCATAACATAGATAATGGAGAACAACTTTTCATGGGCAACTCTTCTTCTTCCAAGGTTGAAGGCCAAGGAAAAGTGGTATTGAAGATGACATCGGGCAAGGAACTTACTCTCAATGATGTGCTGCATGTGCCAAATATTCGAAAGAATCTAGTGTCTGGATCATTGTTGAGTAAGAAGGGTTTCAAATTGGTGTTTGTTGCAGACAAGTTTATCCTCACCAAAAATGGGATGTATGTGGGAAAGGGGTACATGAGTAATGGGCTTTTCAAAATGAATGTAATGACCATTGTACCTCCTATTAAGAATATTAATAAAACCACATCTTCTGCTTATATGCTTGAGTCTTCAAATGTGTGGCATGGTAGACTAGGACATGTTAATTATGATACATTGCGTAGATTAATTAATATGGAATGTTTGCCTAAATTTGAGATAGATCCAAATCATAAATGTGAGATTTGTGTGGAATCTAAACTTACAAGAACTTCTTTTCAATCAATTGAAATAAGTAGTGAACCTCTAGAATTAATACATTCAGATATTTGTGATCTGAAATTTATACAAACTAGAGGCGGTAAGAAATATTTTCTTACATTTATTGATGATTACACAAGATACTGTTATGTTTACTTATTAAAAAGTAAAGATGAGGCATTGGAAATGTTTAAACATTTCAAGAATGAGGTTGAGAACCAACTTGATAGAAAAATCAAGGTGATAAGAAGTGATAGAGGTGGTGAATATGAAGCACCTTTTGGTGAGTTTTGTTCACAACATGGTATAATACACCAAACTACTGCACCCTATTCACCTCAACAAAATGGGGTTGCTGAACGTAAGAACAGAACTTTAAAAGAAATGATGAATGCATTACTATTAAGTTCTGGATTACCTCAGAATTTGTGAGGGGAAGCAATTCTTTCCGCAAATTATATTCTCAACCGAATACCTCAAAAGAAAACCAATAAATCCCCTTATGAGTTGTGGAAAGGTCGAAGACCTTCTTACAAATACTTAAAAGTGTGGGGGTGTTTGGCTAAAGTGGCGGTACCTATACCTAAAAAGGTTAAAATAGGACCAAAGACAGTTGATTGTGTTTTCATTGGGTATGCTTATAATAGTAGTGCATATTGCTTTCTGATTCATAAATCAGAAATTCCCGATATACATGTTAATACTATTATTGAGTCAAGGAATGCATCTTTCTTTGAAAATGTATTTCCTTACAAATCAACAGATGAGTCGAGTTCAATTAAAAGAACTCATGATACTGCAATAAGCAGTAGTCAAGGCCAACAAGATGATGATGAACCTAGACGTAGCAAAAGAGCTAGAACATCAAAATCTTTTGGACCAGATTTTCTAACATATATGTTAGAAGATGAGCCTCAAAGCTTTAAAGAAGCAATGTCAAGCCCTGAAGCTCCATATTGGAAAGAGGCTATAAACGATGAAGTAGAATCCATTCTGCAAAATCATACGTGGGAACTAGTGGATCTTCCACCAGGTTCTAAACCTCTCGGATATAAGTGGATATTCAAGAAGAAAATCAAAGCAGATGGATCTATTGATAAATACAAGGCTAGACTGGTTATCAAAGGTTACAAGCAAAAGGAAGGCTTGGACTACTTTGATACATATTCACCAGTTACGAGAATATCATCCATTCGAATGTTAATAGCTATTGCAGCTATACACAATCTTGAGATACATCAAATGGATGTAAAGACAGCTTTCTTAAATGGTGATTTGGATGAAGAAATATACATGGAACAACCCGAAGGGTTTATTGTTCCAGGTCAAGAAAAGAAAGTTTGTCGGCTTGTCAAATCTCTTTATGGATTAAAGCAAGCACCAAAGCAGTGGCATGAGAAATTTGAAAGTGTAATGATGTCAAATGGGTTCAAAATCAATGAGTGTGACAAATGTGTATATGTCAAGAACACCGAACATGGTTTTATCATTATTTGTCTCTATGTTGATGATATGCTCATTATGGGTAGTAATAATGAAATCATTAAAACTACCAAGAAAATGTTAAACAATAAGTTTGACATGAAGGACTTAGGTGTTGCCGATGTTATACTTGGGATAAAGATCTCTAGAACATCAGATGGACTGATATTATCTCAATCACATTACATTGAGAAAATTCTCAAGAAATTTAAACAAGATGATAGTAGTCCAGCGAGAACACTTGTAGATGTAAATATACATTTATCCAAGAATAATCGCAAAAGCATATCACAACTAGAATATGCACAAATAATTGGCAGCCTAATGTATGACATGAATTGTACCCGTCCAAACATAGCTTACGCTGTCAGCAAATTGAGTAGATACACAAGTAATCCAGGTCCAGACCATTGGAAGGCAATTGTTAGGGTTTTGAGGTATCTAAAATACACCCAAAACTTTGGATTACACTACTCAAAATATCCAGCAGTACTTGAAGGATACTGTGACGCAAATTGGATATCCGACACCAAAGACTCGAAGTCCACAAGTGGCTATCTGTTTACACTTAGTGGTGGAGCGGTGTCTTGGAAATCTTCTAAGCAAACGTGCATTGCTAGATCCACGATGGAATCTGAGTTTATTGCACTAGATAAAGCTGGGGAAGAAGCAGAGTGGCTTCGTCATTTCCTAGAAGATATTCCAATGTGGCCAAAACCTGTGCCTGTTGTTTGTATTCATTGCGATAGTCAATCAGCGATTGGTAGGGCACAGAATCATATGTATAACGGTAAGTCTCGACATATTCGTCGAAGACATAATACCGTGAAACAACTTCTTTCAAATGGTATTATGACCATTGAATACATAAAGTCAAAAGATAACATTGCGGATCCGTTAACTAAAGGTTTGACCAGAGAGCAAGTAAGTAAATCATCGAGGGGAATGGGTTTAAAGCTTATACACTAAAGAGTCGCCATAATGGCAACCCAACCTAGTTGACTGGAGATCCCAAGATCTAGGTTCAAAGGGACAACCGAATTGTGTGTGACTCATTGAGATCACTATGGATATCAAATCTCCTCCTCATTCCTATGATCAGAATAGTGATGCCTGCAGCGTTGAACAGGGTAAGCTAAGCTTTTAATGATTCTTATATCTTGTTAAAGACCAATGGGGTATAGCAGAATACTCTTCATAAGAAGTCACCTATGTGAGTGTGAACTGGGCTGGTTCTATGAGAATGATAATGGCTAAATTCTCTAGGAGCACTCATGAAACCAGGAATTGTTGAGGGCCAAAATGAACACAATCGTGAGAACCAACTGTGTTAGGAAAGATTCTGTGTGAATGCTATTGTCTTGGTTTACACAAACGATTGAACAGTTCAAGACATCATGTTCACTGATCAATCAGTAACCCCGATAGCATTTCACAAGGGAAGGTTCAAGGCCACAAGCTACCTTCCTCTATACAGAAAATTTTCAAATGAACTCTCTCTTCGTGTCTGCATGTCATTTGCATTACTTTCCGTCAATTTCATTCATGTGGGGGATTGTTGGAAAAATGGGTTTGAGCATATTAAATTAGCTATCTTTTGGCTAAAATTAAAGTGGGTCACACAAATTAATTTTGGTGGGTCCACATGGGAATGTGTTCTCCTCCATGAGGAGATGAAGATTATATATTGGGTTGCTCAAAACCATTAAGGAGTGAATGAGAAATTGCCTCCAAACATCACCACTTGGAAATGGTAACTAAAGCTTAAAGCTTGTGCAAAAGCTTGTGTCCCACATAGGATGGGAACAAGACTTTTAAAGAGTATATATACACCTACCTTGGAGTGGGGTTTGGGCCCCAAGGGGCACCCCAGTTTTGTGGAAGGGGGAGGACCTAGCATATGCTTGGTTCACCACACACGCGCGCGCGCCGCCGCCGCCGCCCCGCCCCGCACCGAACTGGGCCGGTTTCGGGTCTTGGGCTTGCTGTGTATATATCTTTTTAGAGAAAATTTATTTAAATTTTCCAAACCTAAAACGCTGTCAGTTTGCGACGTGCGTATAGTTACCGTTGGGAGTCCAAAACACTGTCGTTTTGGAAACATCGTTTGACTGAAAGGGCGTCTTCTACACGGTCGCAACTGTGTCTGTTCGCCATGAACAGACACGACCCAAGCTTCATGCCTGTACCAAACAGTCATGAGCGAGTCTATAAATAGTACACGATCACAAGCATTCTGCATTCGATTCATTTCATTCATTTTCTGCATATCGTCTTCATTTGGAGAGAGAGTTCTGCACAAGTT
>CM018052.1:28583238-28810738 GCA_008638375.1 Nyssa sinensis | reverse complement strand
TCTTCTATGTATTTGCATATCATCACTGTACTCATCAACAATGTCTGACAATTGGTTCTGTTCTGCTTTTCTCTTAAAAGGACTCAGTAAATACATATCTTCCTCAGGCCCAGACCGGTCCAAAATTTTCTACCCGCGCAAGATTTCAAGAACAACCACCCCAAAGCTAGCTGTAGATATCTATTTTATCTGTGATAACTGAGCTCAACCATTCAGGGGCCAAGTAGCTTTGACATACCAAAATCAGAAACCTTTGCATTGAAATTCTCATCTAAAAGTATGTTTTGGGGCTTGATATCCAAGTGAAGTACCCTGCCTTCTTCATGGAGATAGGCCAGTCCCCTGGCTATGTCTAATATGATCCTCCTCCTGGGAAAAATCCATTTATTCAAGGAACTGTTACTATAAGCCTGTGTGATTTTGCAGCACAAAATCTACTCAATCTTACCAAGCTGATACGGTGAATGCTGCCTTTTGTCTCAACTTCAGCCAAGAATGATTTCTTCCTAGCCTAATGTATCTCTATTTCGTTCTTGATTTTGATTTTCTGGGTTGAAGTCCGCCCGTTTAAGTCCGACAGTTAAAAAAAGACAAATAGGTGTTTTGATTGCATTAGAAATAAATAATTTTTTTTAATTTTTTTTATAGATACTAATACATATTATTATTGGTAAAAGACTGTCCTCGTGGTTCAATTTGCACAGTTTATAGAATGTTCTCAAGTTTATGGACTCATTAAAACTGGGGATTCAGACTTAGAGAAACTTAATTCATTTAGCAAAAACATGCTTTCAAAAAGGCTTTTTTAATCTCAAAGTTTTTGCTGCTTTGTGGCATGGTTCACCACTACACAAATGTGTTCCAGCTTTACAGAACCAGGCAAGACAAAAAGGTGAAAAGGGTGAATTAAGAATGAAAAAATCCTTTACTAAAAGAAAGAAAAAATTAAAAATTTCACTTCAATAATCACCACAATTAAGAAAGGAATTGCACAGAAATAATTGTTAATGAGCCAACTTCCCATGCAACTTCAATTAAGTCACCCTGAGAGTAGCTCGGTTGGAACACCCAAAAAAAAAAAAAAAAGTTTTCAAGGAGTGAAAGATCCCCTGGTTCAATACTCCATGAACTCTTTCTGAGGTACCTTCTCTGCAAGTGAAAGCTTGTATGAAATAATTGTATAAGAGAGTTCTAATTTACAATCTGGTTACGTGACCACACGTTACTGTTAGTGGGGGTCAATCCCAGGTCAAAAAAACAAAAAACAAAAAACTTTAATTGAGTCCTTCCAATATGCAATGTTTTGAAATAATTAATGTCGTACTGTCCTTGTACATTTTCTTCTAGTGGTTGAGGTGGTGAAAGGATCCTATGGTGGTGTTCTCTTTTGATAAGGCTTCATGTTTTGCTCTTTTTTACATGGTGTAAAATTGGATAGGCTGCTTACTAAATTACTAATGCCAATTGAGCTCATAGAAATTTAACAGATGATCCATGTTCAGTGGCAGGAGAGAGAGCACCTTTCACGCTCAGGGACCGCATTGGGCTAGAAAAGTTTGGGTTTTTTTTTTTTTGGGTTCCCACAATAAACTAGAAGTCATTATTACCTTGATGATGCTGAAAGGTGGACAGAAAGCAACTAAAGAAATTTGTATAAAATGCTATTTTAAAAATTACAACACTTAACTCCAAATTCGGTAGAATTAAATTTTTCTTATTCATATACATGTTTTTATTATAATCTGTTACATATGCAATATACATGTATTTTTTAATTTTATTTAATTTTAATTATTTAGTTAAAATTAAATAGTCACGTAATATATATGTAATTGCATACATTACAATATTAAAATTGTAACATGTATAAGAGTAAGAGAAGATTCCTCCTACTTCGTTTAGAGCTAAGGACTGTCATTTTGGAAATTCCCATTGCAAGGTATCTTGGTTTTACCTTGGTGAACCTTATGGAATTGGAGAAACAAAAGCTTTCTTGGTCAGTCTTATGGAGGGCCATGGAACCTAGCTATATCAGTAGATCTTGGAAATGGCACTGGAGCACACTACACTCCAAAATGAAGCGAGAAATTATTGCATGGTCGGGATCAGTTAATCATGAACCATGTTAAACTTTTAATATTTAGAGAGGAAAAAAAAGATTTAAATGGAGTGATATATTATTTTTACTCGTTTGAATGTTTACGATGAAAAAAAAAAAAGAGAAGATTAAGAGAGAGAGTTAGTCTTGCTTCTTCAATCTTGACTAATTTATTTATTTGTTTTTACTTTTCATCAATTTTGATCAATTTTTTTAAAAAGATTTTTTATTATTTTATTTAAAAATAAATATAAGGTAAATAAATTATTTTTATTTTATATAAAAATAAATTTAAGATTTTTATCAATATTTATTTAGAAAATTAAAAAATTAAAAAATTTGAAAAAAAAAAACATAAAAGGGATAGTTTTATCATCTTAAAGAAAAAAATAATTAGAATGAGATATTTGTATATTGTCAAGTAAAACATAAAAGATTAATATAATTTAAAAACTTTTAGAAAAAGTTAATATTAATTTATTTAGTTTCAAACAACAGTACCAATAACTTCATTGGCCAATGGCCATTAATATGAAGTGGGCCTGCAACCAGACTCACCCTGTCCAATGACTTTTAGGGCTTAGGGATGGGCCTGGGCCTTATTCTTTGGGCTCAGTCCAACCCAAACTGCTATTTTTACGTGAGTCCACATTAACCCAACCCGACCGATAGGCCCTTTTTGCACCCTAGGCAAATTAAGAAAGTTTTGTGAGAGAGAGCCCACCATTTTGAGTCTTTTCAATTTTCATTGAAAGGTTATTTTATAGTGAGAAAATCAAGGGTTTTATCATTAAAACGTAAAAGCCTTTTACTTTCTCTGATAAATTCTCTGTATTTTTCTTGGACACTAGATACTTATTACTGTTAATGTGTTGGATTGTTTCAGTGGAACATAATATTTTTCTTGGGTTGATTGATTAATTACTTGACATAGTACATTTTATACCTTAATTCTATACTAACTATAACAATTTTCTCAATTAGTTCAGCCTATAAAATAGAACTCCAACAACATGGTAATGATAATCAGATTTAAGGAAGTGGAAGCTGGAAAACCATTCCTGGAATCAATTTCTTCATGTGGCTTGTAAAATTGGATCAAGCTGCTTACTAAATTAACTAGGATGAGTAAGGCTTAAGGGTACTCCGATGCGGTTGCTTGTTCGAGTTTTGACTTCTATTAATATATTATTCATGTTTCAAGAGAACATCTATTTTAGCACTTATTTTAGATCAAGCTATGAATAGTGAGGAAATGGACGTAGATGTGAATATTATAGAGATGAAATCCAAAAGTTAGTTGGAAGAAAAAGAATGAGATAGAGTAGTGAGAAGTGAGATAAAAATAAGAAAATAATATATTAAAATATTAAATAAATACTCTTTAGGATACCACCGTTGAAGTGATAAATAATGTTGAGAGTCATTGATGTATGCATAAATATTGTAGCAGCATTCAAAAAAAGATTTTGAAATCAAAATTGAATCTCCTCTTACAGTTTGTTTGGATAAGTAGGAAGGAAAGGAAAAGAAATGAGAGTATTAGTTATGAGAGAAAGGAAATGAGAGAGTAATCCCTCTTTTATATTTGGTTAACTAATGAAAGGAAATGAGAAAAAAGACTAATATAATCTTTTCATCATGTTTGAGAATGATAAAAGAGAGAAAGGAAAGGAAAATTTTTTATATTATTTTATTATTATACCCTTTAGATGCTTTAGGATAGAGGTGTTATTTTTATTTTGACTTTTATAATTTTAAAGGTAATATTAGTATTATTAAAAATTCATTAAATCTTTCTTTTCTTTTCCCTCTATTTTTGCCTATTTTTTGAGGAATAACAAAATTATTGAAACGAGGGTTAAGCTTTCCTTCCCTTTCCTTCCTAATTTTTAAAGCAAACATGATATAAGTTTTCCTTCATTCTCCTTCTTTTCTTTTTTTTTTTTCAATTCCTTCCATCCAAATATAGTGATAGAGTTGCTCCTAGATCTAATGTGTGTGAACTGTGGAGATATTTGTGTACACATCTCCGATTACGTGATCTAAAATTGTGGTTAACAAGAGTAGTTCTGATTATGAAAAATAAAAATACTATTGTCAGTGGAGCTCATGGAAATTTAACTGACGATCCTGGGCGGCAGAGAGAGTACCTCTCACGTGCTCAGAAACGGTATATGGGCGGGAAAAGTTTGGCCCTTTTTTTTGGTCCCACACAAAACTAGAAGTCAATATTACCTTGATGGTGATGAGAGGTAGATAGAGAGCAACTTAAAGAAATTTGTACAAAATGTTATTTTGGGAAACCCTCATGGGAAAGTATTTTTGTTAAATTTAGTTTACAGGTGAACAAATCTTGTTCTTTAACTCACTAAATTTATTAATATAAATGACTTTACAAATTAAATAATAAGTCCAATTAAAGAAAATCACAATCACGAAAATTTAAATTATCTTAAAAAATCAACAAAAATTCCAAGGGAGCAAATTAAAATTGAAACAAGGCTAAAGTACTAAAAACTTTAAATTTAGAGGGAGTATTAGAATGATATATTTGAAAATATATAAAAAAAAAAAAATTATCAAAAAAATTGGTGGGGGGGGGGTGTTGGGGGGCAATTGAACCACTTGGATCCATGCTAACTTTTTTTTTTATTATTATTAGCAAAGAAGAATGAAGATTTTATTGATGGAAACAAATGCACACATATATAATAAAGCATACAAGAAAGGACAAGTGCAAATACAATAGGTATCATAAAGCCCAGAACTTCATCCCAATCAAATTGGTACCAAGCCTAACTCAAATCATCAACAAGCACTTGCGCACAACAAAAAGACAAAAAGAAACAAAAGAAACTATTATGCTAACTTTGTCTATTTTGTTATTAGGAGTGTCAATATCATGTTGTATCATGACATACATATTTGAAAATATGTGTCAACCCTAACCAAATATTATTAATTAATCGTATCAAATTTCAAAACACAAATACAATCCATTTATTAAACAGGTTACAAGTGTCGATGCAGTTAATCCATTTATTTTAATTTTTTTATTTTTAAAATAAAAAGTTACGTATATTTTTATATGTTTAGATAATTTTCAAGTTTAGTAAATCTAGGAACATGTACCAAATGAAAGTAAAAAACCACTTTTATAAGTAAAAAAATTCTCAAACCTTGATAAACTTTCAATGTAAAACGAATGATCTTAATTAATATTATCTTTTTATAATTACACATGTTAAGTCGTGTTAAACGGGTTAATATTACTAAAACCTAAATACGATATGTTTATTAATCGTGTTATACGTGTCAATCCATTTATACTCAATTCAAATCTATTAACTGTGTGTCATGTTCAGGTCGTATTGTTGTATCGTGTCCGATGTTACTCGTTTCTGGTCGAAGGCTTCCTGCCCTTTCCTGCTTGTTAAGAACTTGAGATCAAAGGATCGCCGAAAAGTTCTGGTGGTAGCTGCTTCGATGATAAAGTTAATAAATAAATCAAGACTGTAATTCAAAAGTAGAATTGAACATAAATTAAAAACGTACCTTATGGGTCTATTTATAAGCTGTAGATATCCTAAGTTGAGTAGGATTAGGAACCATAAAAGTAGGAATTCAAAGATTTTCGAAGATAGTAGTTGCTATATTGAACTCTATTTCTTTATTCTGGAATTGGTGGCCTATGAAAGGTGGTGATAAGTTTCGAACTACTTACCTCTTCGATGATAAAGTTAATAAATAAATCAAAACTGTAATTCAAAAGTAGAATTGAAAATAAATTGAAAGTGTACCTTATGGGTCTATTTATAGGTTGTAGATATCCTAAGTTGAGTAGGATTAAGAATCATAAAAGTAGAAATTTGAAGATTTTCAAAGATAGTAGTTGCTATATTGAAATCTATTTCTTTATTCTGAAATTGGTGGCCTATGAAAGGCGGTAATAAGTTCCAAACTACTTACCTCTGAACCCTTCGTGCTTGGTTGACCTGGATAAAAATAACTTTTCTCGATCAGTATCCTAAAGAACGCTTGCGTAGACATGTGTAATGCTCCAAATATGATTGTCAATTTATAATATATCAGCTACTCCCCCCTCCCCGAGCTTCTATTTTATAGCATATTCAGAGCTGAGGTTAGGATTCCCGAGCTGTTTACACGTGTGCCAATCACAAATGCGTCGTTCTGTATTCTAAGAAGACAGTTGTTGAAGTGATATTTATTACGTTAGCCACCGGTTGGAATCACGAGGCCATCATTACTCTAACCGTTACGGCGGTTCAGAAGAGGAGGCCCCCCCACACCTACACCTATCCGATCCTTATAAAAATTGGAGAATACACATCTTTGTTCCCCCTTTCAATACTTTGGCGTTCTGAAAACTTCGAAGCGTTAAGAGAGCATCTGAAATCTTCGAATACTTCAAGCCATAAGAGAGATTCATTTTTGATCGAGAGAGAGAGAGAGAGAGAGAGCTTCGATGAGGTGATTTCCAGTGCACCATAGAATACTATTTTCGATTAAGACCACGATTAGGTTTGGTAACCGTTTACTAAATATTTTCATCACTTTTCTTTTTTATCTTTTTTCCTTTTAGATCATGTCTGCTTCTAACGCCCAATCAAGCACTGGTCAGGCCATTGTAAACCTTCAGGAAGCGAATAATCAAGTAAAAATAAATCTAGTGACTAGTAGCCCTTCAGAAAATATAGAAAATAGGCGTGTTGATAACCCAACCTTGAGTTTTGAAGTTAGGATAGTAGAGGATTTCATCGAGCCTAGGAACATTGGTGGTGAAACCTCGGGTAAATTCTACAAAATGGGGGAGGGAGAAAGTGTCATGACTCAAAGTATGATAAATACTCTGAGGGCTACCTTTAACTTCCCTACAAACATGTCATGAGGGCTACCTTTGACTTCTTTGCAAACGTGTCACATAGGATACTAGGACATATAAACCGTCCATTTAGTGTCCAACAAGGTGAGATCTGTGCTTACTTTGAATGGTTTGAGATAGGGGTTCGATTTTCCTTCCATCCTTTTATTAGGAATTTTTTTAGTTGGTTCAAGATTTGCCCGACTGATCTGAATATAAACAATTGGAGGCACTTGCTTGGGTTTATAGTCTTAGGCCACTTGAACGACGTTGAGATAGACCTCTCCCTGATTAGGAGTAACAAGGACATGAAATACTTGAAGTCGGAGGGCATGTTCTACATGTCTTTCGACAAGAGGTTCAGACCACTTTCCTCTATACCTACTTCCAATAAGACCTGGAAGAAGTGGTACTTCTATGTCAAAGGAGACTGGGAGTTTGAGGATTTCGAGAACTAAGTTTCAACCTTTTCACGCAAGACTGGTATCAAGGGTGAGCTCCCTACTTTATTTTTCCATAACCCACCCCTGATCTCTTATTTTTGTATATTTAGATTTAACTTGTTTTCCTACTCTGTTTGTTTGTGTAGACAAGGAGGCGTGGAAGAGGTCGATCTTTACCCTTGCCCTTCAGAAGAAGTACAAGAAGCTTCTTTAGACCAATAACTAATCTCACGAAGCCATCCTCACCCTAAAGAATTTGATAGAGGCTGGATTAGTGCAGGATTGCACTGAGAGTCTGAAGAAGTCCTTGGTTTTTAGATGGGTGCCAGAGAAAAAAAAGAGGAAAATTGGGGAGAGTTCGTCCCTTGCCAAGCTTCCCCCCTCTAAAGAAAATGAGGAGACTAATCTTAAATTCCTCTAAGCAAACTATTTCAGAGGAATTGGGGGGGTTCCCCCACTCAGGAGGCTCTTCCGTCCCTAGTACCTGTCGTACTGAAAAAGAAAAAGGGCAAGGGCAAGTCTGGCATCGCTTCTTCAGGGCTTGAAGATTCCAGCACAATAGCCATGCAAAAGGCCTATAAGGATTCTTGGGCAATAGGCCCAAGCAAATTCTCTAGGCTGAAGCCCTAGAAAATAGCCAATCATCTGATGGCTATTCACATGAGGGTGAGTTTTCCATTATTTTCCTTATTTTCTCTTTCATCTTTTTGTATTCTACATATATTCTGTTCTGACTTGATTATCTTGTTTTGTGTCGTTTGTGCTTTTCAGGTCATCCATGGTTTGGCAACCATTATGGACTGTCCTGAGAATCCCGAGTAAATTGACACCCTTTAATCTAAGCTTGATGAGGCCAAACTCTAGTTGGGAATGATGCAATCTTCAGTGGCGGCCGTTGAGGAGAAACTGAAGGAGGCTACCAACTCCTACTTCATCTTAAAGTCTGGGAATGATGCCCTTGCTATCGAGCCGAAAGACCTCAAAAAGAGGTTTGTAGATTCTAGGCTACTTCTATTAAGAAGATTTAAGACACCGTTGAAGTTGTTAAAGCTCAAACTGAGGTAGATTTGAAGGCTGAAGTCCAGGATATAAGGGATGAACTGATTGAATACGGATATTGAACCATTAGGAAGAAGCTCCGGAAGAAGTATCCTGACTTGGACCTGATCGGGATAAATGATATCGAAGTCTCCCAAGTTAAGGCTGATACACCGGATGTTGAAGATGAAAAGGAAGAAACGGTTCTAGAACTCTCTCAAATTGTCCCATCAGATACTGTTGAGCTGGCAGCAGAATAGACTTTGGATTTTTCTTTTTTGTTTTTTTTTTCTTTTGATCTTATAATCTTCCCATCTTTTAGAATTTTAATATACGAAATTTTGTTTGCTTCAAAACTTGTGTTAAGCTTGATATCTTTGCTTCATTTCTTAATATTGAGATAATTCCTCTAATATCAAAATTAGCAAAAAATATAAGCTCCTTGAAAGACTCTAAAACACTCATAAAGTATTTCAAAGGTATAAATAATGGGGTATACTGAACTATTACACTTGTAAAAAATTAAGGTTTTTCAGGCTTTTGCATACTGATAAGATATATAGACCTGCAATGTTGGTAAATAACACAAGGTTCTTTAGGGGTCTATACATCGATAAAATGGACTAGACTTGTAACACTTGTAGTGAATATAAGGTTTTTAAGAGTTTGTGCATTGGTAGAATGGATTAGACCTATAATACTTGTGCTGAATACAAGGTTTTTAAGGGTCTGTGCATTGGTAAAATGAACCAAACCTGTAACACTTTGTAAATGATACAAGGTTTTTAAGGGTCTGTGCATTGATAGAATAGACCAGACCTGTAACACTTGTAGTGAATACAAGGTTTTTTAAGGGTCTGTCCATTGATAAAATGGACCAGACCTGTAACACTTATAAGGGATACAAGGTTTTTAAGGGGTCTGTGCATTGACAAAATGGACCAGACCTGTAACACTTGTAAAGGATACAAGGTTTTTAAGGGTCTGTGCATTGATAGAATAGACCAGACCTGTAACACTTGTGATGAATACAAGGTTTTTAAGGGTTTGTGCATTGACAAAATGGACTAGACGTGTAACACTTGTAAAGGATACAAGGTTTTTAAGGGGTCTGTGCAATGACTAAATAGACCAAACTTGTAATACTTGCAAGGGATACAAGGTTTTTAAAAGTCTATGCATTGATAGCGAGCTCTGAGACGAATCAAAAAATGGCTTTATTATTGATAATACTTGCATAAGTGTTCGATGTTTCAAGGCCTGGGTACGGACTTCCCAGTTAAATCTTCCAACTAATAAGTCATAGGTTTGACTATCTTAGTTACTTTGTAAGGCCCCCCCTCCCCCTAGTTAAGAGAGAGCTTCCCATGGTAGAATCTTTAGTGTTTGGGAACACTCTTCTTAGGACAAGATCTCTGAGCTGGAAGTTAATGAGCTTTAACCCCTGGTTGAAATATTTGGCCATTATCTACTAGTAAGCCTCAGTCTTGATCCGAGCTTACTTACGTCTTTCTTCTAGAAGATCCAGATTTTTTGCAAGCTGTTGTCCATTGGTCTCTTGGTCAAAGTATTTTGTTTTAAGGGTTGGCATGCCAATTTTATCAAGAATGATTAACTTAGTGCCATAGGCAAGTGAAAATTGCGTTTTCGTAGTTAGGGTTCTTTTAGGAGTTCAGTAAACCCAGAGCATGCCGGGGAGCTCTTCGACCCATCTTCTCTTGGATTCCTCCAACTTTCTCTTTATTACCTCAAGAATTGTACGGTTGGTGATTTCGACTTGCCCATTAGGCTGAGGATGTCTTAGGGAGGAGAAGTGGTGACTAATATGTAGGTCTATACAAAACTTTCCAAATATCTTTTCGATAAACTGTGTCTCATTGTCTGAAATGATGACTCAAGGTATGCCAAACTTATATATAACGTTTTTCCAAGTAAATATCTTGACCTCTGACTCAGTGATGTGGTTCAATGGTTCAGCTTCTACCCATTTAAAGAAGTAGTCAATGGCGACTAATAGAAATCTCCTATTTTAAGGGGCTTTTGGCAATGGTCCTATGATGTCCATTCCCCATTAAACAAAGGGCCAAGGAGTTGAAATAGATACGAGTTCATGCTGAGGTTGATGTTGGTAAGAAGCGAAACGTTGACATTTGTCACACTTTCGAACATATTCCTTAACCTGTTTTAGCATACTGGGCCAGTAGTAGCCCTGAGTTAATGCTCGGTGGGCTATGGTCCTTCTGCCATTATGGTTATCACAGATCCTCTCATGTATCTCAGCTAGGATGTAGTGGGCCTCTTTTGAAGTTAAGCACCGTAGGAGGGGCTGTGTGTAAGACCTTCGATAAAGTTTTTCTTGAAGAATTAAATACCGAGCTGCACTAATTTGAATTCTTCTAGCATGATTCTTGTCTTTTGGAAACAACCCTTCCTTTAGGTATTGAGTGATGAGAGACATCCAATTCAGAGATTGTTTTGAGATTTGAAGAGATTGTGTTATTTCAATACTAGGTTTTGACTAGTAGGAGATTTTTACCATTGAATCCCTTTCTGGCTTGAGATGGGAGGCCGTATTTGCTAAAGTGTCTACCCTGGAGTTCTGATTTCTTTCGATCTTCTGAATAGTGAATATACAGAAAGACTACTTTAGTGATTCCACCAGCTCTGAGTATCTACCATTCTATTGTCCTTGGTAGAATATTCTCCCAAAACTTGACTGACTACAAGCTGAGAGTCAAAAAATGCGTCAAGGTTCAAAACTTCACATTCCAGAGCTAATTTTATCCCAAGGATAAGTGCTTCATACTTGTCTTCATTGTTAGAGGCTCTGAATCCCAAGCTAATGGCTTTTTCAGTTATGATCCCATCAGGGAACTGAAGAATTATACCTACTCCAGAGCCCTTGTTTGTAGATGAACCACCAGTGTAGAGTAGCCATACAGAAGTGTCTGTAGTGGTTTGAGCTTTTGAATGTTGCGTTTTAGTGAATTCTACTATAAAATCTACTAATGCTTGAACTTTGATAGCAGTTCATAAAACATAATATATGTCAAATTCTTCTAATTCCACTGACCATTTAACCAGTCATCCCAAAATTTTAGGTTTGTGTAGAATTGATTTTAAAAGATAGGATTTAGAAATCATGATAGGATGAGCTTAAAAGTATAGTCTGAGCTTCCGAGTAGATATTACCAAAGCTAAAGCCAGTTTTTCAATTTTGGAGTACCTTGTTTTGATGTCTAGAAGTACCTTACTGACATAGAAGATAGACCTTTGAACCCTTTTGTCTTCCCTAATTAATGTAGAACTGACGACACTTTTTGACACGGCTAAGTATAGGAGTAGTTTTTCCCCTAACACTGGTTTTGCAAGGAGATCGGGGAGGCTAAGTACTGCTTGAGCTGTTAGAAGGCCTCTTCACATTCAGAGGTCCATTTTAGGGCCTTGCTCCCCCTCAAGGCTTTAAAGAACGGGAGACGCCGATCCATAGATTTAGAGATAAACCTATTCAATATTGTTATCCTTCCATTTAACCCTAGAATAACTTTCTTAGTTTTGAGGGATTCTAGTTCAATCAGAGCACTGATCTGTGAGGGGTCTGCCTCAATTTCCCTCTGGGAAACTAGGAAACCCAGGAATTTTTCTTCTGTGATCCCGAAGGTACATTTTAATGGGTTAAGTTTCATTATGTGTTTCTTCAGGATGTTGAGCATATGGCTTAAATGCTAGATGTGGTCACCCTTCCAAACACTTTTGATGAGCATATTGTCGATGTAGACTTTCATTATATCCCCAATCTAGAGGCCAAACATTATGTTTACAAGTCTATAGTACGTAGCTCCAGCTTTCTTCAAACTGAACGGCATCACTTTATAACAATAAAGACCTCGCTCTGATATAAAGGTTGTTTTCTCCTAGTTTGGAGGATACATTTGAATTTGATTGTACCGAGAGTAGGCATCCATGAAACTCATGAGTTCGTGACCTGTTGTGGCATCAACAAGTGATCAATTCTGAGAAGAGAAAAGTTGTCTTTAGAACAACTTTTATTAAGGTCGGTATAGTCAACGCAGACTTTCTACTTGTCATTCTTCTTTTTTGTAAAAACTGTATTAGCAAACCATTCTGGGTAGAACACTTCTCGTATCATTCTAGAATCAAGTAACCTCTAGAGCTCTTCATTGATGACCCTATGACGTTCTAGGGAAAATGTCCTCATCTTTTTGTCCCACTAGAGGATGATCTGGATCCGTCATCAGCTTGTGAGAGGTAAAAGTCAGGATCTATTCCCTTTATATCTCTGATTTCCTAAGCAAATACTGAAAGGTTGGCCTTTAGGAATTTAACAATATCCTCTTGCTCAGAAGGAGACAGAGCTGAGCCAATGTGTAAGTATTTTTTCCTATTTTTCAATGCTGATGAGCACTTTGATAGGCTTCTCCATTAGTTTGACCGCGTTGTCTATTCCTCTAGGACTCGGTGGCTCGTCAATCTTAGAAGGACATTCTTCTACCTCATGAAACTTAGGAGATGAGGAGCTTTCTCTTTCATGAGGGTACTATAATTACTATTTGGAAGGTCTTTCTTTTAGTGCAAGGCATAACAGTCCCAAGCAATGGGCTAACAGTCTTTGATGGTAAGAATTTTGCTATTATGGATATATTTCAAGCATTGATGGAGGGTTGAAGTAACTGCCCCCATCGGGTAGATCTAGGGTCTCCCAATAATAACATTATAGGGAGATTTAGCGTTTAGGACCATGTATTCAGAGATTAGTGTCTTCTGGCCATCTCGCTCTTCTATCGTGGTTGGTAGGTCAATTCTACCCATTGGGATGTTGAGGTTCCCGTTGAATCCTGTCATGACAACAACGGTAGCTCTGATGTCATTAGAGTCAAACTTCATATGTTTGAAGGGTTTGTAGAATAATACATTGGTAGGACTTTCAGTATCTACCAGAACCCTTCTGATCACAAAATTAGCGATTTTGAGTTAGATAATAAGAACATCGCTGTGGGGACAGTGTATCATATTGGGATGCTGAGGTTCCTGTTGAATTCTGTCATGACAACAATGGTAGCTCTAATTTCATTAGAGTCGAACTTCATATATTTGAAGGGTTCGTAGAATAATACGTTGATAGAACTTTTAGTATTTATGAGAACCTTTCTAATATCAAAATTACCAATTTTGAGTGAGATAACAAGAGTATTGCTATGGGGACAGTGTATCCCAATCAAGTCCAATTCAGAAAACTAGATGTGAGGTTTTGACTTTATCTTTTTCTCAATGACCGAGATCTATACGATATGGGGCTCTACCTTTGCCTCCCGAGCATTTCTTCTCATGGCTCGGTTAGATGTCCCTATCATCATATTGTTAGCATGGAGCACGAATATGACTTGATTATTTTGTTGTTGCTGATCATTTTGAACTTTCCTCTCTTCAGGCCTTTACTCTTGTCTCCTTTGAGGAGGTCTTTCGTCATAGGGGTTCTGTCTCCCATCTTGGCGAACGAACTCTCTTAGTCATCCTCTCTTGATGAGATGCTCTATTTCTTGTTTCAAATCCCTGCACTCCTCAGTCGTGTGCCTTTGCTCCTTATGAAAATCACAATACTTGTTTTAATTCTTAGAGTCAGGGTAGTTTTTTAGTGGCTCTGGCCACCTTAGGTTTTCACGAGTCTTGATCTATTGAAGTATGTGGGTAAGAGAAGCGTTCAGAGGGGTATAGGTCCCATATCTTCCGGAGTTAGAGTTGTTCTGGGCTCTGGGTGTTATTCTCTTTTCGGGACTCCTAGTCCTCTTATTGTTGGTGTTGTTATCCCTCTTCTGAACTTGCTCATCTTTTTAAGCTTGTTCTTTAGCTTTCCAGAAGGAGGTTTTTGTATCTTCGAGTTTAATATACTTTTGTGCTCCATCTATGAGTGTTATCATATTGATAAGAGGATTCTTGGTCAAAGAATCCTAAAAGCGTCCAGGTCCAAGGCCAAAAGTGATGGTGGCCACTAAGAAACTCGAACTGCAGTCGGTTATCTCTGTGAGTTCGGTATTGAATCCAGTTATGTACTCCCGGAATGATTCTCTCTTAACTTGCTTTATAGTTAGCAAGAATTCTGATCTTTTTCTCAACTTCCTACATGTTAGGAAACGGTCAAGGAAAAGTCTATTGAGCTCGTAAAAGTTGTTGATTGATTTCTGGGAAAGATTGTAAAACCATTTAAGGGCAGTACCCTTTAGGCTGGTTACAAATGTTCAACAGATGAAGGCATATGTAGCCCCGTACAGAGCCATTGTGTGCTGATAATGAGATAAGTGGTCTCCGGGGTCCTTAGACCCGTCATAGAGAGTGAATTTTGGAACAACAAATTTCTTGGGTCACTCATCTATCATTACGGTAAAGGTGAACAACATGGAAAACCTACCATACAGTTTACTTATCTCATCTTGTTCTCGAAAGACATAGAATCCCTTGGTTGATATCGTCTGATCTTGAGAGGTTGCTCTCTCCTCTACCTTATGAGGAGCTTTAGGCAGGACTTGTTATATGATTGATATCCGTTGCCAGTCTCGTCCCATGCCTCCAGGTCCTAGATTCACGGGAGGAATTTGTCCAGTTTTAGTAAAAGGATGTTGTTCTCCCAAGACTGACGGAACTGGAATCTCTGAAGGCTGGAGTTCCTACGGTGCTAGATTGGCTCCAAAGGTCGTTGGAATTGGTATCCTCATTCTGCTCTGGTAATAGACGGTAGGATGAAACGTTGGCATTCCTCTCCCTACAACTATTGACGACTGAGGATCGGTCCATATATGGACAGTACCATGGGGGTGTACCGGTTGCGTGTTAGGCAATTTCTCATTGTGGGATTCTCCATCCGTGGTGGTGGCGGGAGGTTGAGGTCCTCCGTGAACAGCGTTAGTAAGAGGAGGATTACCTTGTTGGTTATGAGCCAGTAAGGCCAAAGCTCGTGACATAGCTACGAGCTGTTCTTGCATCTGATCGAAGTACCGTTGAATCCGATCAAGTTGTTGTTACAAAAAGACTAGCATTTGTCCCTTTCATTTTCCAGCAGAAGGCTGATTCTGAAGGTTTTGGAAGTTCTTTCTATGACGAAGGTTGGGAGCCATTGATTTTTCGAAGAAAAAGACAATAGATTTTTTGTTGAAGAAAAACAGTAAGAACGATTGTCGTTCCCACAGACGGCGTTAAGCTAATGTTACTCATTTCTTGTCGAAAGATTTCCCGCCCTTTGTTGCCTGTCAAGAACTTGAGATCATAAAGTTACCGGGAAGACTCCGGTAGTAGCTGCTCCGATGATAAAGTTAGTAAATAAATCAAAATTGTAATTCAAAAATAAAATTGAACATAAATTAAAAGCGTACCTTATGGGTTTATTTATAGGCTAGGTTGAATAGGATTAGGAACCATAAAAGTAGGGATTCAAAGATATCCGAAGATAGTAGTTACTATATTGACCTATGTTTCTTTATTCTGAGATTGGTGACCTTTGAAAAGCGGTGATAAGCTCTGAACTACTTACCTCTAAACCCTTCATGCTTGGTTGACCTGAATAAAAATAACATTTCCCGATCTGTACCATGAATAACTCTTGGGTAGATATGTGTCATGCTCCAAATATGATTTTCAATTTATGGTATATTAGTGTCAAAAACTGACACCCCTATTTGTTATGCCTTGGTGGTCCCTATAGAATTGGAGAAACAAAAGCTTCCTTGGTCAGCATAATAGAGTGCCATGGAACCTAGCTAGTTCAGTAGATCTTGGAAATGGCATTGGTACACACTAGAGCCCCAAATAAGGCGAAAAATCATCGTTTGGTCAAGATAAATCAAGCATGAACTGTAATGTGACATGCTGGAGTTTTAGAAAACAAAAAAAATTAGTTTTTGCATATATGTCAACTCATGATTGGCCTCGGTCTATACAATACATTTTCCAAAAAAAGGCATAAAGAGGCACCTCAGAATTGAAAAGTTTCCATCTCAAGCCTGGACAAAACTAAAGACAGAAGCTTGTGCTAATGGGAGTCACAATTTAGCTGTTGCAGAAGGTTTACTTGGAGGAGAATGAGATGATGGGAAATGGATCAGGGTTTTCCTATTATATTAGGAGTTTGCATAAAGATCTCTAGCAACTGATGAAGCCAATGTTTCAACTTTCAAGGCCTCAACGTGGAACATTGGTAGTGATATACCATAAACAGACACACCAATCAGTTTGAGACACGTGTGCCTATCAGATTAACAAATCTCGATCCTACAGAGCTCATATATTTCGGTCATACAGAACAGCTATAAGCCTTCGGGGTATTCTCATATATGTCTATCATACAGAGCAGCCATAAGCCTTCGAGGCATTCTTATTTATATATCATTCAGAACCGATGAACTCGGTCATACAGTACAGATGAAGCATTCAGGATATTCTCATGTACATCGTCCAGACCTCCTGTTCTGGACAGTATTTATTCGACACTGCATATATGGTTTCCTTAACAGCCGTTAAGCGGGGAATAAGGAAACAGCCTTCAAACACGAAAACTACTATCTATGGTTATCTCCATCTACGATTCAATGCTCCATAAGGTAACTGCAAATCTCTGATGATCAAATCCCGATATTCGTGGCGGCAAAACCTAATCAGAATTAGGAGAACCACGGCTTATATATTAAACCCTAGAGGTACGCTTTGGATTCTTATGCTCATTCTTTGACTTTCAATACAGTCTTTCAATTCCCTTACTTACTTAAGCATCGGAGCGGCTATCGCCGGAGCCAATCCGGTGGTCCTCTGATCATCTTTCTGAGTGTTCTACAGGTCACGGAGCCCTTACGTGTTGCGAGTCAAAAAGTGCAGCATCAGTTTGGCGCCGTCTGTGGGAACGACTAATCTCTACGTGCTTTATTCGTAAACTCATCTTTTTCCCCATCGGAAAACCATGGCACCAAATCTCCGACCCCGACAGAATACTCAGAGTTCGCAAAACACTCAGCGTCAGCCGCCTGCTCCACGCACAAGGGGACCAGCGGCCAACCCTATGCGACAAGAGATCGAAGCAATAAAACGACACAATGAACTGGTGCAGGAGCAGTTGCTAGCCATTACTAGAACGCTGGCAACGCTCACGCAGAACCAAGCGGCGGCTTCTCCTAGCCCGCCGGTCAACTTCGTTGCAGGAACGCAACCCCCGGTTGCCACGGGGAATGAAGAACTTCGTGGGCAGGCCCCCGCTAACCAGCCTAGGCACCCCTCAGGCGTTGCTCACGCTGGCCGAGATCCACAGCCATCAACAGTCCCTGGCTAGGGAACATCCGCTTTTGTCCCCGACGTGCATTACCGGAGCACTACTCGAGCCCCAACTCCTAGGGTTTCGGGAGCACCCCCGGCACCACAGGAACCTTATCATGCAGCGCCAGTCCCATCGGTTCGGATTCCTCCTCCATCCGAAGGGCGCACTCCACCCTACTACCCTGAAGCCGAGGCTGTCAGACAGGGTTCACAAAATGTCAGACTCAGAGACCCGCGAAGGGTAGAGGAGATTGCCGAGTCTATGGACCGGACAATCGGCTTAAGAGGACCTCAGAACCCTCCAGAGCAAGACGAACTGGCCAGGCTGCTCGGAAGACTAGCCACTCCGTTCACCCACGCCATCATGTCCGAAGAGAGGCCTAGAAAGTTCGTGGTGCCCAAATTCACTCTCTACGACGGATCTAGAGATCCAGGGGATCACCTATCTCATTATCAGCATACGATGGCCCTTCACGGAGCCTCAGATGCTTTCATGTGCCGAACGTTCATCACCAGCTTGAAGGGAACAGCTCTGAAGTGGTTCCACAACCTCCCTCCGAACTCCGTTGCCAGCTTTTACGAGCTCGGTAGACAGTTCTTGGATAGATTTATGACCAGCAGGAGGCTCAGAAGGGGGCCAGAATTCCTGCTGAATGTTAAGCAGACCAGGGAGGAATCCCTCCGGGCCTACATTGCCCGCTTCAACACTGAGCTCACTGAGATCACGGATTGCAGCCCGAAATTCCTTGTTGCGGCCCTTACTGCCGGGCTTGCCCAAGGTGGCTTCAGAGATTCCTTGACAAAGAGCCCCCCGGCCGATATGGCAGCATTGATGGATCGGGCCAAAAAATACATCAACCTGGAAGAAGCCAACCGCTCAGCCCAGAAGGGCAAGGATCAGACCCAGAGGGATAATCCGAAGCGGGAGGACCATAAGAAGGAGGATCACAGAAAAGACTCCAACAAAAAGAGGGTCAGAAGCCCAGAGAAGAAAACAGCTCCCAGAGCTGTGTACAACTCCGCACCAAGGGAGTTCACCAACTTCACGCCATTGAACACCACTCCGAACCAGGTACTCCGGCAGATCCGAGATCGGGAGAACCTGAGGTGGCCAGAGCCGATCAAAGGAGATCCCAGCCTGCGGGACCAAAGTAAGTATTGCAATTTCCATAAAGATCATGGGCATACTACTAACACTTGCAGGACCCTCCGATACGAGATAGAACAGCTCATAAAGAAGGGACGTCTTCGGGAGTTCGTCAAACAAGACGGAAGGCAGAACCCCCAAGAAGACAAGCCTCAGCAGCGGCCAGATCAAAGGCCCGAACAGAGGCAAGAGCAGCGGGAAGGACGAAACGAGCCTCAGAGGCAGAACAACCATGTTATCTACGTCCTCCATGCTGACTCCCCTGTTACAGGAATGTCCAACAGGGCAAGAAAAAGATATGCTCGGGAGGCCAGAACCGCCCCAAACATCTTGCAGGTCTCCAACGTCGAAAAGAGGCTCAAGCCAGGGCCAGAGATCCAGTTCACCGAGCAAGATCTAGCAGGGGTACACTGCCCTCACAGTGATGCCCTTGTTATCACCCTCAGAATCGCCAACTTCGAAACTAGAAGAGTCCTAGTCGACACTGGCAGCTCAGTCAACATTCTATTCTATGAACCGCTTAAGCGGATGGGCATAGACCAGGACAGCGTCAAGCCCACCACTGCCGTAATGGCAGCTTTTGATGGCAACCTCAGCACCCCCCTGGGGAGAGTTGACCTTCCTACCACTATTGGGGAAGGTGAAGGGCAGAAGACCACCATCTCTGAATACATGGTGTTGAACATGAAGTCTCCATACAACGTCATCATCGGGAGACCCTGGTTACACCAGATAGGGGCGGTCACTTCGACCCTTCATCAGTGTCTGAAGTACGTCCACAATCAGAGCGTGCACTCGGTCCGAGGATGTCAACCCACCTCACGAGAATGTCACGCTATTGCCCTCAAGGAGACAGCTCCAAAATAGCAATTACAGTACACTCGGGACTGTGCAGATCCGGTTTTCACTCACACTCCCGAGGTGGAAGATTGCCCATCCGGCGTTGAAGAGCCCCTGAGCCCAAGGGGACGTGATAGCCGAGCCGAGCCTGTTGGCGAGCCCATCAAGATACTGGTCAGTTCAGAAGCAGAGGGGCGTTATTTGTACATCGGCCCAGACCTTACGCCCGCCAAGCAGGAAAAGATAGTCAGGTTTCTGAAGAACAACCTCTCTATCTTTGCTTGGGAAACCAGGGACATGGAGGGAATAGATCTTAATCTGATAACTCACAAACTGATGGTAGATCCAGATCACCCCCCAGTCAGACAGAAGAGAAGACCGATCGCTCCCGAACGGCATCAGGTTATAGACGAAGAAGTCCAGAGGCTGCTGGACGCCAGGATGATACGGGAAGTTTTCTATCCCGAGTGGCTAGCCAACACTGTGCTCGTCAAGAAGAAGAACGGCAAGTGGAGAGTCTGTGTTGATTATACAGACCTCAACAAAGCATGCCCCAAGGACAGCTTTCCACTGCCGAGAATAGATCAACTGGTTGACGCCACTGCAGGGCATGAGCTTATGAGTTTCATGGACGCCTACTCTGGATACAACCAGATCCAGATGTACCCTCCAGATCAGGAAAAGACTGCCTTCATAACCGAAAGAGGACTCTACTGCTACAGAGTGATGCCTTTCGGTTTGAAGAATGCTGGAGCCACTTACCAACGGTTGGTGAACAAGATGTTCAGCCCACTGCTTGGCAGCACCATGGAGGTATACATCGACGACATGCTGGTAAAGAGCCTCCAGAAAGGCAGCCACCTCCAGCACTTAGCCCAGACCTTCGATATCCTCAGACAGCACAAGATGAAGCTCAACCCCTCGAAATGTACCTTCGGAGTTACGAAGGGAAAATTCTTGGGGTACATCGTCTCTCAAAGAGGTATCGAAGCAGATCCCACTCAGATCCAAGCCCTGATTGGACTGAAGTCGCCAAAGACCAGAAAGGAGATTCAGGCACTGAACGGCAGAGTCGCCGCATTGAGCAGATTTATATCCAAGTCTACCGATCGCTGCCTACCTTTCTTTAAAGCTCTAAAGGGCAGCAAGGCTTTGCAATGGACAGAAGAATGCGAGCATTCCTTCCAAGAACTAAAGGAGTACCTAGCCTCTCTAGAGCTCCTGTCAAAACCTGTACAAGGAGAAAAGCTGCTCCTGTACCTAGCAGTCTCTGAGAACGCGGTCAGTTCCGCACTAATCAGACAGGACAAAGGAATACACAAGCCTATATTCTACGTCAGTAGGGCACTACTTGACACGGAGAAAAGATACCCAGAAGTAGAGAAGCTGGCCTATGCCTTGGTCATATCAGCCCGGAAGCTTCGACCTTACTTCCAGGCCCATCCAATTGAGATTCCAACTGCCTATCCTCTAAAGTCAATACTGAGGAAACCCGAGGTATCGGGAAGATTGGTCAAGTGGTCTGTGGAGCTAGGGGAGTTTGACATAGCATATGTACCCCGAAACTCCATTAAAGGGCAGGCCTTAGCTGACTTTGTAGCCGAGTTCACCCCGGCACTGCAGAACGAAGCACAAATCGCCGAAACTACAGGAACCTGGCTGCTGTATATTGATGGATCGTCAACCGATCAAGGATCAGGGGTAGGACTGGTACTACAGTCCCCTGATGGACTTACATCGGAAAAAGCAGTCAGCCTGGGATTTAGAGCTTCTAATAATGAAGCTGAATATGAGGCCCTAATCTTAGGGATGAAGCTTGCCCTGGAATGCGAGGCTCAGAACCTCGATGTCTTCTCTGACTCCCAACTGGTAGTAAGCCAAGTTTTGGGAGAGTTTGCCATTAAGGATGACATGATGCTTCGGTACTCCGAACTGGTGAACCATTTAAAGCATTCTTTCCAGACTTTCACTATCCAGAAGATTGAGAGAAGTCAGAACTGCAGAGCAGATGCTCTGGCTAACATGGCCTCCCGCCTCAAGTCTGAAACAGACTCCACCGTTAAAATCTCTTTTCAGCCAGGATCCAGCATTGAGGAAGCATCAGTTGCTCAAATTGATGAACAGACCCAGAGCTGGATGACCCTAATCCTCCAGTATCTAAGATCCGGGCTCCTCCCAGAGGATAAAAACAAAGCCAGGAGAATCCGAATCAGAGCGGCTCGGTACCTGATCCTGAGCGACAAACTTTACAGGAGGTCATATTCTCAACCTCTGTTAAAGTGTTTGGCTCCAGACGAGTCACAATATGTTTTGGCTGAAATTCACGAGGGAATTTGCGGGAATCACAATGGGGGCAGAACTATAGCCCACCGAGCTCTATCACAGGGCTACTACTGGCCCGGCATGCTGAAACAGGCTAAAGAATATGTTCGGAAGTGTGACAAATGTCAGAGATTCGCCTCGTACCAACACCAGCCTCAGCACGAGCTCATCCCGATTCCTAGTCCTTGGCCCTTTGCTCAATGGGGAATGGACATTGTGGGCCCGTTACCACGAGCACCTCCAAACAGGAAGTACCTCTTGGTGGCTATCGACTACTTCTCTAAATGGGCCGAAGCCGAGCCTTTAACGTATATTACAGAAAAGGAAGTCGAAAGCTTCACCTGGAAGAACATTGTCTGCAGGTTTGGCATACCACGTGTAATTATCTCGGATAATGGGACACAATTTACTGGTAAAGGCTTCAAGGCATTCTGCGAAAATCTCAACATCAGGCAGCACTTTGCCTCTCCAGGCCATCCACAAGCAAATGGGCAGGCAGAGGTCACCAACCGAACAATCCTTGATGGGTTAAAGAAAAGGTTGGAACAAGCCAAAGGGAAGTGGGCAGAAGAGCTCCCAGGAGTCCTTTGGGCCTACCGTACAACCAGAAGAACTCCCACATCTGAAACACCCTTCTCATTAGCCTATGGGACAGAAGCAGTAATTCCGGTTGAAATCGGTATGCCAACTCTGAGGACTGAGGCCTTTGAGCAAGAATCCAATGATCAGCAGCTGATGGAGAACTTGGATTTGCTCGAAGAGAGAAGGGATTAGGCCAGCATCAGGATGGAAGCCTACCAACAAAGAATGGTCAATAAATCCAAGATAGGACTCAAGACAGTCAGCTTTCAAGTTGGAGACTTCGTCTTAAGAAGAGTCTTTCAGAACACCAAGGATCCCACCATGGGAAAGTTGTCACCAAATTGGGAAGGCCCCTACAAGGTAACGAAGGTCATTCGACCTACCACTTACTGGCTTGAAGACACGACTGGGAAACCTGTTCCTAGGCCATGGAACGTAGAACACTTGCGGAAGTATTATCAATGAAGACTTTTTTCCTTTTACTTCCTTAAAACTGTTCATCTATTAATGCACAGGCCTTCAGAGCCTGGTCCATCTATTAATGCACAAGTCTTATGACTTGGTCCATCTATTAATGCACAGGCCTTCAGAGCCTGGTCCATCTATTAATGCACAGGCCTTCAGAGCCTGGTCCATCTATTAATGCACAAGTCTTATGACTTGGTCCATCTATTAATGTACAGGCCTTCAGAGCCTGGTCCATCTATTAATGCACAGGCCTTCAGAGCCTGGTCCATCTATTAATGCACAGGCCTTCAGAGCCTGGTCCATCTATTAATGCACAAGTCTTATGACTTGGTCCATCTATTAATGCACAGGCCTTCAGAGCCTGGTCCATCTATTAATGCACAAGTCTTATGACTTGGTCCATCTATTAATGTACAGGCCTTCAGAGCCTGGTCCATCTATTAATATACAGGTCTTCAGAGCCTGGTCCATCTATTAATGCACAAGTCTTATGACTTGGTCCATCTATTAATGCACAGGCCTTCAGAGCCTGGTCCATCTATTAATGTACAGGCCTTCAGAGCCTGGTCCATCTATTAATGTACAGGCCCTCAGAGCCTGGTCCATTTATTAATGCACAAGTCTTATGACTTGGTCCATCTATTAATGCACAGGCCTTCAGAGCCTGGTCCATCTTCAACTAGCGGATTCTGTGATCCAGTCTATCCAAAGGCAGAAGTTCCGAGCATCTGTCAACTAAAGTTTCCTAGAACGGAATACCTCGGATCTGACACTTACATTATTTGACTTATCTGTCAAACAAACCAGCACCATGGTTTCAACCAAAGGTGAAGTACTCCGATTCTGGCATTTTTCTAAGTTTTTGATTTATTTTCAGAACAATCGGCAATGCATTAGAAGGTGCTTAAGTTTCAAAAGAGCACACTCACAGAAAATATCAGATCTGAGAAGAAGAAATTCAACTTTATTGATAACTCAAAAGATTTACATCAGTACCAAGACACTACTACAGAAGCTACTACAGAAGCTATTACAGAAGCTATTACAGAAGCTACGCTTGGCAACATAATGGCTCTTCTCCTGGGATGATAAAGGGGCACAAGATCCAAAACCTTCAAAACCGCCTTCATCGGCTCCATTTGAAAGGAAGGAACCCTGAACCCCAGTTTGCATCAAGTAGTGCCCAGGCCATTTCATCATCACTATCACTGGTCCCATGACCAACCGATGATGAGGGCTCTGAGCCTCAGAAGACTTTCCGTTCTCCACCTTTGTAATCGGCATAACGCCCCAGCCAATTGAAGCAAGGGTTCCTGCCAAGTCACAAAGGGGAGGAGGCGGCCCCCGTTCATCTCCCTCAGAGCAGTTGTCACTGCCAAGTTATAAGCGGGAGGAGGCAACCCACCTTCAATCTTCTTCTTCACACCATCTGTTTCACCCCAGCCACTTGGAGCAAGGGTCTCTGACAGGGCGTAAGGAAGAGGAGGCAACTCACCTTCGTCTTCATCACCAACGCTCCAGGCCTCGGTTGAATCAGGGAGGGACCACCACCAGTCGGAGAAATCTCGACTAGATATCGAAGGAAACAAGAAGACTTGTGCCTCCTTCAATCCTTCCTTGGAGACTGAAAATAGGGGAGGGTTAACTTTTGGCCACAGTTCAGTTATTCCCAACTCAGGCAAGGAATCATCCATCATCTCCGAACGAGTGGAAGAACTCCGGCAGCATATAAAAACCTCTCTTACAAACAATTCGGGGAGCAGAAAGGTTGAGCACAACCATATGCCCTCGTTTCCATATATATAGACACTGGAAGACCAAAGGCCACCCAGTTGAACCGTCACAACGGTTAAGCGAAGTGCTAGCTTCGAAATCCCAAACGGCGAAGGTGCAATAAATGAAGTATTAAACCACCTTCTCGGGAGAAACAAAAGGCAGGGCCATACACGTAATACACAGGCTTTTAATCTTTCCCATGTATGTGACGTGACGGTTTCTCCATGTCATTAACACTTATAGGACCACGTGTACAACAGAGGTCCATCAACTATGACGTTTCTTGATTTCTAACAGATCTGGAGACAGAAGATCTGATCAACCAAACTACAACCGCAAAGATATCCACTTATTATTATGTCCCCGAATTCAGAATGGACAGCTTTGAAATACTTCAAAAAAGAAGTCTCCAATTATTGACCTAAGGCAAGTGAAGAAGCTCAGAACGCAGCTGCCTACAGAGGAAAATCTGATCTGGTATACACTAAACTCCAGAGCAGTGCTACTTGCAACGATTATTACCATCAACTACATGTTAAGGCACTACAGAGCCACATAACTCAAAGATATGCACAAATGCTACAGAGCAATATAACCAAAGAGGCGAGCATTAATCAAAAGATTGTTCCATTAACAAATGTATGTTCCAAATACATTGAAAGATAACAAAATATTCGTCCTAAGCCTAGTCAGCAGGAACAGGATCAGCAACCGGAGAAGGATCGGCAGGAGCAGTATCAGCCACTTCAGTCGGTACAACCTCTTCCGTGGGATCGGCAGGGAGGACATCAGCCACTTCACCCTGGATGACAACCTCTGAGGGTTCAGATCCAGGCGGCACAATGGAGGAAACGTCTGGGTCAGGAAACTTGGCAAGAAGCCGAGAGCGAAAGTTATTAAACCCAAACGTGATCAAACGATGGGCCATTCCTTCCAGCTTCGACCTCATCTCTTCCTCATTGTCCACCAATGCCTGCTCCACGGCTTCATCGAGCTGTCTACGGTGCTAATACCGCAAGCCATTCAGCTCCACCTGCAACCTCCTTGCCCGCTCAACGGCAAGGTTCCTCTCCGACTCCATCACTATCAAGGAGTTCTGACACTCCTTCAACTTCTCCGCAGAATCGTGAGCCTCCGACCGAGCAGTACCCAACTGGAGTCCCAGTTCGTCCAGATTGGCCCTAAGTTGGTCGAGCTCCTCCACAGATGGAGAAACCTCCACCAAAGCAGAAAGGGTATGCAAGGTCTGCATAACACAAAGAAAACGACTCAAACACCAGTAGAAACGCTTAAAGGTAAGGAAAATATGGTCCTAACGAGCTCACCTTAACCTGAAGAGCGGTCAAGTCAGCAAGCAGCTTCCCAGACGCCTGAGGCTTAATTTTAACTGAGCCTTTGGCCCAGAACTCACTCAGAATCTTCTTGGCTCCCTGACCAGCAACGTCAGGAGCCACCGATGATGATGCCTCCTTACCCGCTCGACGAGACGAGATTGGAGGAACCACCGTGATAGGGACGGGAGCCTCTTCCTCCCTCTCAGCAGGCCCGGGAGAGGACGAAATCAGCCTCCGCTTCTTCGGAACGGGAGGGACCACTGGAGAAGAAGCCTCCCCCACCGCAGGCGGTGATGGCCCGGACTCCCACTGAGCCATCACATTATCAGCTATCTCCTCGACACTACCCCTGGCAGCCATTAATTTATCAGGGTTGACAATGGAAGAATGATCCCTAATGCTGGGCTTCAAAAGCTTCTTATACTGCTTTTGAATCGCGGGAGAGAAATCTGGTCTCTTCCACGCACTCTTAACTGCAAAGCAAACACAGAAATTGATCAGTTCGACAAATTGGCAAACAAAACGGAGTCAACGCAGCCACGGAAAAGTTAAGCCTCACCCCTTGGCCCAGTGGTTCGAGGGAATGTGGAAGGTTGACCCTCGAAGTTCTTGAATTCCCATCCTCCTTTAATAAAGAAGTACCATTTCTTCCAGGTCTTGTTGGAGGAGGGCACAGAAGTAAGGGGTCTGAACCCACTATCAAAAGACATGTAATAAAGGCCTTCCGCCTTTTGAAGTTTTAGATCCATATTGCTACGGATCAAGTCAAGGGACACCTCGACATTATTCATATGCCCTAATACGATAAAGCTCAACAGATGTCTCCAACTGTTAAGGTTCAGGTCTGCGGGGCACAGATCAAACCAACAAAAGAATTGTTTTATTATATCAGGAAAGGGGAGTGTAAGACCCAATTCAAACCAGGCCAGATAGGCACAGATTTCTCCATCTCTAACATCGCCCGGGCGATCTTGAGAATCTGGGACCCTGAAAGCGACATTTTTGGGAAGTTTGAACTTCGCCCATAACTCCTTCAGCATACTTTCAGTAATTACACTCTCACTCTCTTCTCTGCGACCAGACCGACCAGAGGTCTCGCCAGCCCTGTTCGGGGGATCATCAAAAGCATCGACAATCCTGACCCCCGGACTAGAGGGAGGAACCACCATTCTATTTTCGTCAACATTCACTAATTGCATTTGAGGATCAGTCTCAGAAGGACTTCTCAAACCAGAGTGTGATTCTAAGCCAGACATGGCGAACAAGAGAAAAAGATGAAACAAACGAGAAGGAATGAAGAAGGGGACTAAAAGTCGAACCTGAGATCAAGAAAGGGTTATGAACACCGGAGATCCTCCAAAACTCCAAGATATGTCAAATGGCGGTCTGGTACTGTAGAAGTAAATGCAGAAGAAAGGTATGAAAGACCTTTCCTTCTCTCTATATACGCATTCGAAATATGAGCCTTCCAAGACGAGCCGACACAACGGTTGAAAGTAATGATGAGTTCTCGAGTATCGGCTGCGCAATAAATGACGCGTTAAACCGGCGTCTTGAGAAATGGGAAGGAAAAACGTATGACTCTTCACAAAACCCTCAGCCCTAGTTAAAACCCTAGCTTTTGACAAGGGCTCGGGGGGGGAGTAGCTGATATACCATAAACAGACACACCAATCAGTTTGAGACACGTGTGCCTATCAGATTAACAAATCTCGATCCTACAGAGCTCATATATTTCGGTCATACAGAACAGCTATAAGCCTTCGGGGTATTCTCATATATGTTTATCATACAAAGCAGCCATAAGCCTTCGAGGCATTCTTATTTATATATCATTCAGAACCGATGAACTCGGTCATACAGTACAGATGAAGCATTCAGGATATTCTCATGTACATCGTCCAGACCTCCTGTTCTGGACAGTATTTATTCGACACTGCATATATGGTTTCCTTAACAGCCGTTAAGCGGGGAATAAGGAAACAGCCTTCAAACACGGAAACTATTATCTATGGTTATCTCCATCTACGATTCAATGCTCCACAAGGTAACTGCAAATCTCTGATGATCAAATCCCGATATTCGTGGCGGCAAAACCTAATCAGAATTAGGAGAACCACGGCTTATATATTAAACCCTAGAGGTACGCTTTGAATTCTTATGCTCATTCTTTGACTTTCAATACAGTCTTTCAATTCCCTTACTTACTTAAGCATCGGAGCGACTACCGCCGGAGCCAATCCGGTGGTCCTCTGATCATCTTTCTGAGTGTTCTACAGGTCACGGAGCCCTCACGTGTTGCGAGTCAAAAAGTGCAGCATCAGGTAGTAAAAATATTATTTTGGAATCAAACTCATAAATGCCTGTTTGGAAAAGTTTCAGATTTTGGAGAATTGATTTTAAAGAATTAATTATTAAAAAATAAATTCTGAAAAATATACTTAATTTATTATTTGGGAACGTATATGGTAAATATTATGCTAAAAATTTTAACTATTAATTTTTCTTTTTATCTTTTATATTGTATATTACTACAAGATAATGTCTTTTTACCGATGCCATAATTGGTCGGAAAAAATAACAATATAGTCGGAAAAAGTTAATACCAACGGACTACATACATATGATAAAAAAAGTAGGTAATGTAGGATTATTTCCAACAAAAAAAAGTGGTCAATATTAGTAGATTATTTCCAACACTATTGATTGTCGGTTATAATGAGTTTAATACCGATGGTGAATAGTATCGGTATTGTCTACCACTATTCCGACTGTTTTAAGGGTGGGTAAAAGAGTTAATCTGTCACTACAAATGATTATTACCGACAGTTAATTGCGTCGGTAATCAATTTATATTTTTTTAAAACAATTTTCCAATGATCTTCTTTCCCAGTCTACAAATCAAAATGCCACAAAACCTATAGCATAAACATTTTCAATACAACAAAATAAATTGTTAGTCTAACAGTTCAAATACAACAAACAACTACAATTCTTACAAACAAAAAAAACAAAATCATCAAACAATGATACATCAACCCATCAATATTGTAAAAGAAATTGTCCGAATACATTACATTCCACAAATGACACATCAACTACAATTCTTACAAAAAAAAAAAACAAAGAAAGACATAAAAAAGTAGAGTTGAAGGACGTTGAATATGTCTTCATGTCTCATCTTTTTTTTCACCTATTAAAAATATAAATAGCATTGGAACCATCAAAAATATAAATAGCAATTCACAATTGAGTCAATCAGTAAGATAAAAAAAAAAAAATTGCATTCCACATCTCAATATCTCTGTCTAAATATGAAGCCAACGTAATATATATACAGGAAGCTGGTAAATAGTTCTACAAAAAATTCCAATACACAACTAAAAAAGACACTTTCTATCACTTTATGTAGAGCATGGACTTCTCAGACAAGGAAGATGAACACCCCCCTCTCAAGTCACAACAGCCCTCCTCTCACGAATAATTAGGTTCCATTTCACCAAAATAAAGAGAAAACATTCCAAGAGATAATGGTTAAAACTACATAGAGACGATGATTATACATGTCCAAGCTTTGTTCATAACGGATATTCTGTTACATTACAGGTTCCAAGTTGAGGTCATTCATCATCCTATATAAAATGAACTTTCATAGAATGCACATTGGCTTAAAGAGACTTTTTTACACAACCGGCACTAGTTCAGACTGCTAATGTAATATAAATGATCAATAATATCAACTTTTCACACAACCTACCAAGGTAAAGAACAGAAATAACACATCCAAAGAATTTGATAAATGAATTTTGGTTACTGGAAAAATTCGAAGACAATGGGCCTCCTCCAAAGGTAATGACTTGAAGATATGTCAACTAAAATTCATCAAATTTGAATGTCAAATTATAGCACTGAATCCTTTTGAATATTGATAGAAATTTTGAGGAATGGAAATATGTCAACTAACAGTTATATCAATATTTTAATGCATTATTAAGTTTACCAACGATACATAATTTTAATACAATAAATATTTCTACTTATATATTTTTCCACCATTTTTTTTTCATTCACTCTATAAGTAAACACTTCCTGATGCTGCACTTTCTGATCAGTGGGGGTTCCGTTCCTCCGCGCCTGCTGAACACTCAAAGAAAGATATCAGAGGGCCACCAGTTGGCTCCAGCAGTAGCCTCTCCGATGATAAAGTCAATAAACTGAATTGAAAGACTGTAATTGAAAGTAATTGAATGAGCATGAATCAAAGAGCGCACCTTAGGGCTTTATTTATAGGTTGTGGATCTTCTAAGTTGATTAAGATTTGGAGTCGTGAAAGTAGGGATTTGATCATCAGAGAATGACAGTTTCCATGTTGAACATTGTGCTTGAATGACAGTTTCCTTATTGAATATTGTTTCCTTATCCTTAACTCGGTAGGGTGCTTAAGGCTGCAATAAGGTCGGAACTTTCTTGTGAGTGTTCGTAGTGTCTTCCGAGCCTGAGGTCAGTCTGAGGGTTGCATGGACTTCCGATCTATAAGCTCTAAAGGCCATATTTTTCCGATTTATAAGCTGTCACTTTATGGTATATCAGCTACTCCCCCCGAGCCTTAGTTTTAGCAATACGCGTAACTAGGGCTGAGGTTTTTCGTAATGTCATGCGTTTTGTCTCTCTATTTCTCGAGACGACCATTTGATGTGACATTTATTGCGCAGGCCGTTGCTTGGGCTTTCGAGGCCATCATTGCCTCCAACTGCCATGACGATTAGGATGATTGGGCCCCCACTTCTATGAACCTATATAAAGGGGGAAGGGGCATGCGTACGCATTTTTCCCTCATCATTTCTATTGCTTCTTAGAGAGAGAGATACTGCCACTGTTGAATCAGAGCAACCAGAGAACTTTAAAGAGACCTTCGTCGTTTGAAGCTCCCATCTCTAGTCATCCCCAGGTTCAGCCTGCTTTCCTTCTGTTCGTTTTCTTTTTATTTCCTCTTCTTCCCCTTTGTTTTTCATTTTCTGGTTTGCAATGCCGGTCTCCACTGCATCTTCTGTTGTCGGTGATGGCACAGGAAACTCCTCGGAGGCAACTGTGCCGTCCCAAGTTCATGTTGTAGGTAGTAGTTCCTCCGGCGACGCCGAAAATAGGGTAGTAGAGTCCCCCTTTAGCCCCGGAGTTAGGATTGTAGATGCATTTATCGAATCTAGGAACAAAGTAGGGGAGGCCTCTGGTAGGCTGTCCCAAAAAGAGGAAAGACAGAGCGCCGTAACTCCGACCATGTTAGATGGTTTAAGGGCGTCTTCCAGTTTCCCAAAAAATATCACCTATAGGGCCCCTAGTTCCCTAGATCGCCCCTCCGATGTCTGTGTGGGTGAGATTTGTGTCTATCTCACATGGTTCGAGATGGGGTTAAGACTTCATCTTTCAGCTCTAGTTAGACAGTTTTTTACTTGGTTTAACATCTGCCCTGTCAACCTTAACCTTAATAGTTGGAGGCATTTGTTAGGGTTTATAGTGTTAAGTCATGAGAACGGTGTCGAGGTGACCCTTGACTTGATCCGTAGCAATATAGATCTAAAATACATAAGGTCAGAAGGCCTCTTTTATATGTCTTCTGACAAGGGGTTCAGACCTCTCTCTTCAATGTCGACTTCCAACAAAACTTGAAAGAAGTGGTACTTCTTCGTAGGAGGAGGGTGGGAGATGGAGGACTTCCAAGACCAGATCTCGATATTTCCTCGGAGTACTAGGATTAAGGGTGAGACCTCCCCTCTTGAACACATGTCTGTTTTGCCGCATATTTTTACTTTATTTCTTGACTAATCTTTGTGCTTATGACCTCCGTGCAAACAAAAATGCTTGGAAGACGTCAATCTTCACAGTTGACCTTCAGGACAAGTACCGCCGACTCCTTCAGACCAGCGACAGGGCGCACACCACCATCATTACGCCTGACAACCTAATAGTTGTCGAGAAAAACCGAGCAGAAAACCTGAAGAAATCCCTGTTGACCAAGTGGGCTCCAGGGAAAAAGAAAGTGGGGGAAACCTCTTCCCCTGTTGATACTCCTCAAGCGAAGAAGAGGAGGCTTCGCTCCAACTCTCCTGCCAGGCCCCGACTAAGAAGGCGATTGTAATTGTCGAGCCTGCTCTCACTTTGGCCTTTGAAATCCCAAAGAAGGGGAAAGGGAGGACAGCTATTGACCCTTCCCAAATGCCTGATGGCTATTTGGCCACAAAGTATGCCTTCGACGAGTTCTAGGTCGTTGGCCCTTAGAGTTATAAGGGGCAAAAGGCGGAGAAGACCATCACAGAGCTGATGGCTATCCAACTAAAGGTAACTTCTGCACTCTCTTCCTTCTCTTTTTATGTGTCTTGTTGCCTTATCTGTTCTGACCTGTTTGTTTCGTGTTTTGCATAGCATGCATAGCCTTGACGCCCTCATGGACTCTACAATGGATTCAGAGGTGGTGGAAAACCTTCAGGACGAGCTGGATGAAGCCAGGCTTCAGCTTGGGATGGCTCAGTCCAATGCTTTTACTATAGATGAGAAGCTGAAGAAGGCAAAGAACTCCCTCTCAATCATGGAATCTGAGAGGGATTCCCTTACTCGGTAGTTGGAGGAGCTTCAAAAGAAGTTCGAGGATTTTTAAGCTACCTCCGCCCAGAAAATCAAAGAAGCTGTCGAATCTGCCAAGGCTCAAACCGAAGTAGAAATGAAGGTTGAGGTTGAAGAGATGGGTGAGGATCTGATCCAGCATAGGTATGACACCTTTAGATCCAGGCTCCTCGTGAAGTATCCCGACCTCGATCTGTTAGGGATTGACAATGATGAAGTTCCTGCGGTTGAGGCCGGGGTTCTGAACAAAGGTGGTGAATGAGTGCCTACCCTAGCCAACCCTGCAACAAAAATGCTAGCCCCAGCCGATCCTAAAGCAGTAGTTTAGGATTTTTGTCTGTATTTTTTCTTCTTTTTGAACTGATGTACTTTTGTTATATATTAATGAAAATCGTCTTTTTCAGAACTTGAGTATCTTTCATTCTTCAGATACTACTGTGGATTTTAATAATGTGCCAAGTAAACTTCAGCACTGTTCCAACCTATCATCGTTTGGTGGTACAAGTCTGGGCTCCATCCCTGCAAACTTTAATTTCATCAAGAGAAAATGTTTAGGAATTGAATATACTTCAGATTTCCCCTTCAATCTTTCAAATGAGCATGAGCTGAATGATGTCTTCCGAACAGAAAAACTTGTAATTAATCAATCACGGTATTTGAACAAATCTCTTATAATCAGAACTTCTATTACCAGGATTGATAATAACTGAACAGGAGGATTTGTAATGATAATTGAACCAGAACTGGGTCTGATAATAGGAATAATTGAATCAGAACTGGGACTGATTGAACTAAAACACTTGTAATTGTGTAATAGAGTAATTGATCAAGTCTTTTGTCCTTAGCACTGAAAATAAATGAGCAGGTTAAAGAGTTGTAGACATTCGTACATGGAGATAGACCAGACTTATAACTCTTGCACAAGCTGCAAGGTTTTTAGGGATCTGTTCATTAATATGGGTCAGACCTATAACTCTTGCATATGCTGCAAGGTTTTTAGGGGTCTGTACATTGAGATAAACCAGACCTATAACTCTTGCACAAGTTGCAAAGTTTTTAGGGGTCTGTCTATTGAGATGGGTCAAACCTATAACTCTTGCACAGACTGCAAGGTTTTTAAGGGTCTGAACATTGAGATGGACCAGACCTACAACTCTTGCACAGGCTGCAAGGTTTTTAGGGGTCTGTGCATTGAGATGGACTAGACCTATAACTCTTGCATAGGCTGCAAGGTTTTTAGGGGTCTAAACATTGAGATGGACCAGACCTATAACTCTTGCACAAGCTATAAGGTTTTTAGGGGTCCGAACATTGAGATGGACCAGACTTATAACTCTTGCACAGGTTGGAAGGTTTTTAGGGGTCTGTACAATGAGATGGACCAGACCTATAAATCTTGCACAGGCTGTAAGGTTTTTAGGGGTATGTTCATTGAGATGGGTCAGACCTATAACTCTTGCACAGGCTACAATGTTTTTAGGGGTCTGTACATTGAGATGGACCAGAACTATAACTCTCGCACAGGTTGCAAGGTTTTTAGGGATCTGAACATTAAGATGAGAACACTTGGTGGAGATGAAGAAAGAAAATCTTTATTGATAATATTTTCGTAAGTGTTTTACATTCCATGGCCTGGGAATAGGTTTCCCAACTATGTCTTCTAACCAATATGTGGTAGGTCTGACAATATTTGTTACTCTGTATGGGCCTTCCCAATTGGGCGACAGCTTCCCCATGGTGGGATCTTTAGTGTTTGAGAACACTCTTCTTAGGAGAAAATCTCCGACCTGGAAATCAACGGGCTTTATCCCTTGTTTGGAACTATTGGCCATCCTGTGTTGATATGCCTCTATCTTGATTCTGGCTTGATCACGCTTTTCTTCTAGTAGGTCCAAGTTTTCTGCGAGTTGCTGATCATTGGCCCCCTGGTCAAAAGCTTCTGTCCTCAAAATAGGCATACCGATCTCAACAGGAATTACTACTTTCGAGCCATAGACAAGTGAGAATGGAGTCTCTGAGGTTGATATTCTTCTAGTGGTTCTGTAAGCCCATAATACACCAGGGAGCTCTTCAACCTATCTTCCCTTAGCCTCTTCTAACCTCTTCTTGAGAGCATCAAGGATTGTTCGGTTGGTGACTTCTGCTTGTCTGTTGGCTTGGGGGTGCCCTGGTGAGGCGAAATGATGACTAATGTGCAAGTCTTCGCAGAATTTTTTGAAAACTTTCTGAAAAATTGCATACCATTGTCTGAAATGATAACGCGCAGTATGCCGAACCTACATACTATGTTCCTCTAGGTGAAGCTCTTGACTTCTGCCTCTGTGATGTGTGTTAAGGGCTCAGCCTCAACCCATTTGGAGAAATAATCAATGGCAACCATAAGGTATCTTCTATTCGGAGTGGCCTTTGGCAGTGGCCCTATAATTTCCATTCCTCACTAAGTGAAGAGCCATGGGCTGGCGATAGGAATGAGCTCATGGTGGGGCTGGTGCTGGTATGGAGCAAATCATTGGCATTTGTCACATTTTTGAACGTATTCCTTGGCCTGCTTCAACATGCTAGGCCAATAGTAGTCTTGTGTTAGAGCTCGGTGGGCTATGGTTCTACGCCCATTATGGTTGCCGCAAATTCCCTTGTGTATTTCGGCCAGTAAATACTGAGATTCTTTTGGGGTTAGGCAACGCAACAAGGGTTGAGAGTAGGATCTGCGATAGAGCTCCCCATTCGAGACCAAGTACCAAGCGGCCCTGATTCAAATTCTTCGGGCCATGTTTTTGTCTTCTAGGAGCAGTCCTCCTTCCAAATATTGGATGATGGGAGTCATTCAGTTTTGAGTCTGTTCAGAAACTTGGGAGGTCTGAACCTCTCCTATGCTTGGCCTTGGTTGGTGAGAGATCTTCATAGTAGAATTTCCTTCTGGCCTGAGATGAGAGGCCATATTTGCTGAGGCGTCGGCCCTGGAATTCTAACCTCTTTCGATTTTTTGGATAGTGAATTCATGGAAAGAGCGCTTCAATAAATCCACCAGCTCTGAATACTGGAGCATTTTGTCATCTTTGATGGAAAATTCACCCAGAACCTGGCTTACCACCAATTAGGAGTTAGAGAAAACTTCGAGGTTTTGGGCTTCGCATTCCATAGCTAACTTCATCCCAATGATGAGGGCTTTATACTCGGCTTCATTGTTAGAAGCTCTGAATCCTAAGCTTACTGTCTTTTTAGCTATAAGTCCCTTAGGGGATCGTAACACTAAGCCGATGCCAGAACCTCGATTTGTGAGTGATCCATCAGTGTAGAGTTGCCATGTAGCCGAAATCTTACTGAGTTGTACCTTATCGTGTAATGTCGGGGTGAACTCAACAACAAAATCTGCCAATGTTTGCCCTCTGATGGAGGTCCGTGAAACGTAGGATATGTTAAATTCCCCTAATTCCATAGACCACTTGACCAATCGCCTAGAGACTTCGGGTTTTTGTAGTACTGATTTCAGTGGATAAGCGGTTGGGATCTCAATAGGATGCGTTTGGAAGTAAGGTCGAAGCTTCCGTGCAGAGATTATTAGAGCAAAGGCTAGCTTCTTAATCTCGGTATATCTTTTCTCTGCATCCAGCAGTGCCTTGCTTACATAAAATATGGGCTTCTGGACTCCCTTGTCCTGCTTGACCAGTACATAACTGACGACGTTTTCAGAGACTGCAAGATAAATGAGCAGTTTCTCCCCTAGGATTGGCTTTGATAAGAGTTCAGGGGAAGCCAGGTACCTCTTCAGCTCTTGAAAGGCCTTTTCACATTCTTCAGACCATTGTAATGCTTTGTGTCCCTTTAAGGCTTTGAAGAATGGTAGGCAACGGTCGGTGGATTTGGAGATGAACCGATTCAGAGCCACAACTCTCATGTTCAGAGCCTAAATGTCTTTCTTAGTTTTCGGTGATCCTAACTCAATCAACGCTTTGATCTGAGTAGGGTCTGCTTCAATACCCCTCTAGAAAACAAGGTAACCCAAGAACTTTCCCTTGGTTACACCGAAGGTGTACTTCAAGGGGTTTAATTTCATCTTGTGTTGTTTTAGGATATCGAACATTTGGCTTAAGTGTTGGATGTGGCTGCTCTTCCGTAGGCTTTTGACCAGCATGTCATCTATGTAAACTTCCATTGTACTGCCGATTAGAGGACTGAACATCTTATTAACCAGACGTTGATATGTTGCCTTAGCGTTTTTCAGACCAAAAGACATCACTCTATAATAATAGAGACATCGCTCGGTTATGAAAGCCGTCTTCTCCTTGTTTGGAAGGTACATCTAGATTTGGTTGTATCCAGAGTAGGCATCTATAAAGCTTATAAGTTCGTGTCCTTCCGTTGCATCGACTAGTTGGTCTATCCTTGGGAGTGAAAAACTGTCTTTGGGACAGGCTTTGTTGAGATCTGTGTAATAGACACAGACCCTCCACTTGTTGTTCTTCTTTTTTATAAGAACAGTATTAGCAAGTCACTCTGGATAAAATACCTCCCTTATCATCTTAGCATCCATCAACTTTTGTACTTCTTCATTAATGATCTGGTGTCGTTCTAGGGCAAGGGTCCTCCTCTTCTGTCTTACCGGAGGACAGTCAGGATCTGTCATCAACTTGTGGGTGATGAGGTCTAGATCTATCCCCTCTATATCTTTAGTTTCCCAGGCAAACACTAAAAGGTTGTTCTTTAGGAATTCTACTATCTCTTCTTGCTCGGATGGTGTCAAGTCTAGACCGATTTGCAAGTACCGCCCTTCTTTTTCAGAACTAACTAGCACTTTGATAGGGTCCCCCACGGGCTTGGCCCTACAATCCCTTTCTCTAGGGTTTAGAGGCTCATCAATTCTGGATGGGCAGTTTTCAGTCTGATGATGGTGAGAAAGGTCTAAACCCCTACCTTCATAAGAGTGCAGTAATTGCTATTTGGGGGCCTTCTCCTTGAGTGCGGAGCGTGACATTCTCGGGCTGTTGGTTAGCACCCTCTGATAGAATAGACTGCATTGTTGTGTACATATTTCAGGCATTGGTAGAGGGTCGAGGTAACCGCACCCATTTGGTAGAGCCAAGGCCTTCCGATTATAACATTATAGGGGGACTTGGAATTCAACACCATATATTCTGAGACTGTGGTCTTCTGTCCATCTCCCTCTCCTGCTGTGGTGAGAAGGTCAATTCTCCCTAGTGGGGTACTGAGGATCCCGTCAAATCCTGTCATTATCATGGCAGTGGGCTTGACGTCGTTGGAATTGAGCTTCATATGTTTGAGGGACGCATAGAATAATACATTGGCAGAGCTCCCTATATCAACCAAGACTTTTCGGATCTCAAAATTAGCAATTTTGAGAGAAATAACTAGGGCGTCACTGTGAGAGCAGTGCACCCCTTCAAGATCTTGATCTGAGAACTGGATCTCAGGTACTGGCCTTAGTCTCTTTTCGATATTGGAAATATGAAGGATGCTAGGAGTAGTTCTAGCCTCCCGAGCATAACGCTTTCTTACTCGATAGGACGTCCCTATGGTCGGGGTGTCTGCATAGAGGACGAAAATGACCTGATTGTTCTGTTGTTGGGGCTCATTTCGTCCATTCCTTTGTTCTGGCCTCTGTTCCTGCCTCCTTTTTTGTTGCCTATCATTACGGAGGTTCTGCCTCTCGTCCTGCCTGACGAACTCCCGCAATCGTCCTCTCCTAATGAGCTGGTCGATCTCCTACTTAAGGGCCCAGCATTTATCAGTCATATGCTCGTGGTCTTTATGGAAAGTGCAATACTTATTTTGGTCCCTATTGTTGGGGTTGCCCTTTAGTGGCTCTAGCCACTTTAGGTTTTCACGAGTTTGGACCTGCCGAAGTATGTAGGCTAGAAAGGCATTTAGAGGAGTGTAAATGACGAATCCTCCTGAACCAGTGTTGGTTAGAGCTTTGGATGTCGTTCTTTTGTCAAGGCTCCTGACCCTCTTTTTGGGGGCACTGGAATCTTTCTTCTGATCATCCCTCTGGGCTTGTTCCTTAATCTTTTTGGAGGTATTCTTTGCTTCCTCTAAATTTATGTACTTCCTGGCTCACTCCATTAGTGCTGCCATGTCAGCGGGAGGGCTCTTTGTTAAGGAATCCCGGAAACCCCCTTGAGCAAGACCAGAGGTCAGAGCGGCTACCAGAAAGCTCGGACTACAATCCGTGATCTCTGTGAGCTCGGCACTGAAGCGTGCAGTATACTCTCGGAAGGGCTCTCCTTTGAACTGCTTTATATTCAATAGGAACTCTGGCCCTTTTCTTAACCTTCTGCTAGTCATGAATCTGTCCAGAAAACGCCTGCTGAGTTCGTAAAAACTAACGACTGAATTCTAAGAGAGGTGGTGGAACCACTTCAAAGCAGTTCCCTTGAGGCTGGTTATGAATGTATGGCACATGAAGGTATCAGTGGCCCCATGTAGTGCCATGGTGTGATGATAATGAGAAAGATGGTCCCCTGGGTCCCGAGTTCCATCGTAAAGAATAAACTTTGGGACAATAAAATTCTTTGGCCGCTCCTCAGCCATTATAGTTGGGGTGAATGGCGTGGCAAACCTTCCGAGTAGTCTGGCTAGCTCGTCCTATTCCGGAGGGATGTAAACGCTTCTCGCAACAGTAGTGTGGTCCATAGAGTCCGTGACTTCTTCAGCCCTTCGTGGGTCCCTATGAGGTATTGGTTGTTGCGAGTCTTACCTTGTAGTTTCAATGCCCATATAGACAGGACTACCATGACCCATGGTTGGAAGAGGACTTCAGTCTTCATTAGTTAGGGCAACTGGTGCCGTTTGAGGCTGAAACTCTTGTGGCATCAGATTTGCCCCTAAAGCCACTGGATTTGGAACTCTTGTCGTACTCCGGTAATAGACGGCCGGATTAAAGGTCGGTATCCCCTACCTGCGGCAGCTGACGGTTGGGGGTCTCCTCCCACGTGGGTGGTGCCTTAGGGGTACACTGGTGGTTCAATAGGAGTCTCTTCATGGGACCCTTTGCCCATGGTGGTGGCAGGAGGTTGTGCCCCTGCATCAGCCACATTGATGGGAGGATGTAGGGGGTTGCTTCCGTGGCTCCGGGTAAGTAGTGCCAGAGTTTTAGAGATAGCAAGAAGCTGCTCATGCATTAGGTCATTCTATCGTTAAACTCGATCGAGTTGTTGCTGCATGGGATCAGATGTTTGTGCCCTTCCTCTTCTAGTAGGTGATCGGTTTGGAAGATTTTGAGCGTTCTTTCTCGGACGGAGATTGGGAGCCATGATCCTCCGGCGAGAAGGACAACGAGTTTATTTTCAAAGAAAAGAACTTTTAGTAAAAAACGATCGTCATTTCCCACAGACGGCGCCAAATTGATGTTGCACTTTCTGATCAGTAGGGGCTTCGTTCCTCTGCGCCTGCTGAACACTCAAAGAAAGAGATCAGAGGGCCACCGAGTTGGCTCCGGCGGTAGCCTCTGTAATGATAAAGTCAATAAACTGAATTGAAAGACTGTAATTAAAAGTAATTGAATGAGCATGAATCAAAGAGCGCACTTTAGGACTTTATTTATAGGTTGTGGATCTCCTAAGTTGATTAGGATTTAGAGTCGTGAAAGTAAGGATTTGATCATCAGAGAATGGCAGTTTCTATGTTGAACACTACGCTTGAATGGCAATTTCCTTATTGAATACGTTTTCCTTATCCTTAGCTCGGTAGGGTGCTTAAGGCAGCAATAAGCTCAGAACCTTCTTGTGAGTGTTCGTAGTGTCTTCCGAGCCTAAGGTGAGTCTAAGGGTTGCGTGGACTTCCGATTTATAAGCTCTAAAGGCCATATGTTATAACCTGCTCTGGATGAATGAGTTTCGACTGTTCTGTATGTACACGTGTCATGCGTCGATTGGTCTGTCACTTTATGGTATATCACTTCCATATGTAATTTAATAATTTAAGGAAAATCCAAACATGTTCTCTACCTTTTGCCTCCTATATTTCATTATGTGTTTCTTAATTGTTAAGTTTCCCACCAAACATCATCCAATTAGCTCAAAAGAAATTTAAAAATAAAGAATTCTATAATAAAATTCACTAAGAACTTCCAAGCACATGAGAAATACAAATCAAAATTCAACAAAACCTAACAAAATAGCATCTAATTAGCTCAGTCGAATCAAATCTAATACAAATACACACATCAAACTCAGAACATTAGCTACCTGAATGAAATTGACGACGAGACCTGAGAACGAGAAGAGAACGCCTAACGAGATGACAATAGCTACCGCTGCAATCACCATGGTTAAATACCAAGAGAGATTTAAATTTAGAAAGAGAAAACGAAGCTTTTCCCAAGAGTATAAAAGTGAAGGGGGAGGGGATTTTTAAAGGGGGACTGCGAGGGTGAGGGAGATAAAATTGAGAAAATGAATGTCAGGCACTAGATGCGGCAAACTCCACTTCCTATTTCAAGATACGAGAACGACACAAACAAAGGAAGAAAGATTGTGATATATATGATATTAGAGAGATTGTGAGTGTGGCGGGGAGAGAGAATCAGAATGAGGGGAGACAGAATCAGAAATTTTTGGGAGGAATTGTTATTTCACTTTGCGCCAAAAACAAAAACGAGTTGGTGAATTGTTATTTTCGACACGTAAAAGCATCGCCTTTAAGTAATATTTCTGAAAAATTTAATCTACGTCGATATTGTTCATTTATTACCGACGATGTTGGCAGTCGAAAATAAGTTGGAACTAATTCCAACGTATAAAGGCATCGACTTTTAGGCTACCATTTCCGACACATGGAAACTGTTGGTAATAAGAAATTTTTACAGACTATGTAATCGTTGCATCGGTATTATTTGATTATTACCGATGCTTTTTGTTGTCGGTAATATGCTTGTCGGTTTAAGTTGCATTGGTCCGATGTTTAATTTTTTTCGTCATAAATAAATGTTTTTAGTAACATTTTCTTTTCTGACCCTAGAGGGAGTGTCGGAATAAATAGAGTTTCTTGTAGTGTATATTGAGTGATGTACAAGTGGTGGGATTACGAATAAAGCTTGTGACAAGACAAAACTATTTTGAAAAGTAGTTAAAAGGGTCATTTAGAAAGTAGTCCACTAAAAATATAAAAATTATCCTTAAGTCCTAGTATAAACTTAATAACCCAGCAAGTCCTTCTAACTTTCAATGACTAAAATATCATTACATTTCTAAATTAAATTATTACTTCAAAAGATAAGCGCATGAGTGGAGCACAAAATTCTGTGAAATAAGGAACAACCACAGTTTTTTTTTTTTTTTTTCTAAAACTTTAAAATTAATAACTTGAAATTTATAAATTTATTTTTAATAAAAATTATATATTTGGATTCTAAATATCGAGATCTATCAAATAAGATCCATATAGAATATGAAAATCTGAAGGAAAAAAAAAATCATTCCAAAAATGTCATATTTCGTGAGCAAGTGTAAAATTTATACTTTCATAGTGAAAAATTTAGTTACAGCCAAAAGTGTAAAATTTTACACTTTTTTAAAACTATAAAAATTCATAATTTTATAAAAATTGAAAAAAGTCCTTAGTGATGTTCAAAACTGCTTTCAAATTTAAAAATTTGTCAAAAAAAAAAAATAGTATTTAAAGCACAAATTATTAAAATTATATTAGTTACAGATGTGTAAAATTTTACACTGTTATAAAAGTGTAAAATTGTACACTATTGAACCTCATTTTTGTACATTTGCTTTGTATAAGGACTTTGGGATACCTAAAGATGGCTATTCCTCCCATTTGATTTTGTCTTTTCCTATAAAAAAAAATTACACTTTTAAATTTAGTAATATATATGAAAGACGAGTACCAGAAAAAACCAACTACAAACTATCGTCACTTCACCATTGTTTGTCCATGGATCAAATCTGCAGTACGACAACACCAATAACATATAGGTAGTCGTGATCTCTAACATCCAATAACCTTTCCCCACATCCCAATCAAGGTTGTTGAATTCTCAATATATAAAAGCATGACTATAGCATCCGAGATCGAGTATTATTTCACCAACCATCCACCAGTAGTTCCACCACTCATGCCCCTTGCTACTTCGCTTATCGAGAACCCCATTAAGTTGATCTAAAATCTCAAACTTCAAATATGAGAATAAGAGTTGAAAAACCACAACTATATGGATAGGGATATAAATTGTATGGATTTAAACAGTATGCATAAAGCCTTTCTCCATACAACGGTCACAACATGAGCAGATCATCTCCAGGATGTCACTTTTATTATAAGGAAGGAATAGGAAGTTATCATGCTCCAGGGCATAAAGTTGTTGCAAATGATCATTGAATGCTGGAACAAAACCCTTTTGGTGTGCATTATGCTTCTAAGTATTAAATAGCATTAGACTTTTCAAGAATCTATGATACATTTATTCAAACCGTGAGTCTGCCCATGTGATGAGCGGTGAGAGATTGAGAATCTTTGCCATTATTGCAGTAGGTTGCGGTAGTGTGGTTGTGGGGAAATGGCTAGTTGTGGTGGCGGGAGACGACAATGATTCCTGTTACCGGTGGCCATGGTGGTTTCGCCGATGTGGGGGTGAGCAATGATGAACAGGGAGCGAGAGATATTGATTTTGAAAAAGAAATATAAAAGAGTTTGTAAATGGGATATTTTTGTCATTTTGAAAAAAAAAAATTTGAAGGACAACACATCAAAATAGACTTAAACTTAAAATACAATACAACTAATTGCCCTTGAGCTCAAAAATGAAAAGTGCTTAGACTTTACAACAATTTATTAAGTTTTAAAGGATTTCTTACTAATTAACTATTTTTTTTTATCTCCTTCAAAACCAATGTTTTCAAAACCAGACCGGACCGGACGGTTCGACTGGTTGAACCGTCGACCGGTCCAAGGAACGGTCCGGTCGAACCCGAGAAACCGTTTCAGTCTCAAAACCGAGCTTAAAAGATAAAACCGTCCGAACCGGGTGGTTCAACCGGTGAACCGGTCGACCCGTCACTGAGTCACCGGTTCGGACCGGTTCACCTCTGTATATATATATATAAAAAAAAAAAAACCAATCTCTTAATCCCTCATTTCTCACTTCTCAGATCTGAGATTTCTCTCAAGGTAACTCGGCGACGGCGACGCAAGGCACGATTGAGGCACTGGTGCGTCGGGGACGGAGATGGAGGTGCTGGTGGTATGGTCGGTGGTTGGTGGTGATACGGTCGAGCGGATGAGAGAGAGAGAGAGATGGGTGTGGTCGGATGAGGGGGCACGGCTGTGGTCGGCAGTGCTGGTAGAGGGTTAGGGGTCGGCGTTGGCTGGTGGAGTTATGGACGAGATGAGGGTAGGGGTTCGGGTGATGATGGTGGCGGTGCGATGGAGCGGTGGAAGCGACGGGCGGTGGTGATTGTGGGAGAGGATGGTTACGGTGGAGGTGCGGTGGCTGTGGGTTCGGCTGGGGTCGTGGTGAAGGCGCGGGGGTTATGGACTGTGGTGATGGTGCGGCTAGGGTTCTGTTGGTTAGGAAGATCCGAAGATGATAGTCGGCGGTGGTGGTGATGGTGATGGAGATTGGAGACAGAGATGAAGTCTCTTGTAAAAAAATTTTATATAATTTTTAGTAATTTTTGTATAATTTTTCAAATTTAAAATATTAATAATATATATTATTAAATTTATTAATTACATAATTATGACATCACGGTTTGATTCCGGTCAACCCGACGGTTGGACCGGTAACTCGTAACCCGGACAATTTTTCGGTTTTATGAACGGTCTAGTTTTGAAAACATTGTTCAAAACTCCATTTTTCAACCAGATGTCAACCCTATTGCTAAACTTGATTTTGAAAACATTTGCCAAACACCACAAAATTCGGGTTGGGATCCAAAGCCATGTTTTGAGGCCCCCCAATTTCTATGGTTAGGGATGGAATGCATACTATGTTATACATCCTCTCTGGAATTTGGTTCAACCAAGAGTGGGAATAGAAGTTATATCATACCTATCGTCAGGGGAACCAGTACCTCTGAAGTCTGGCTGTCAAATTATGGTCTCCCATAACTTTGGGCTAGTTATCAATCACTATCAACCCACCCGGAAAAAAAAGGGCCTGCTGGATTGTTTAAAGGCTGAGGCAGCTGGTGTAGCCAAAAAAAAAGAAACCAAGTCAATCCTTACCTACGCGTCTAACCATGCATGCCTTGGGTTTGATAGCATTGCAAAAGGTGAATCACAAAGCTTCCTATAATCAGCTAATCTAATGCATTATAGGTGGTAGATAGACTCCTGTGTGTGTGTGGTTGATAGATTTGTATATATATCTATTGTCTATTACTTGTATAAAAGTGCCTTTAGTCATTAATCTATTGTAATTTATTTCATTTATTTTCTTACTGTATTTAATTTTTAATTTTGACCTAATCATACTTAAATTATATTTGTATCTTTGATTTATTAATCTATTGTTATTTATGAGATTATTGATTAATTATTTTTTTATGAACATTTTATTTATTTCTTATTACTTATATTTATAAACTTGTCATTCATTTTTTTTTTTTTTATGAATACATGACATATATGCTCGATGCAAATTTTTTATTTTTTTTAAGAAAAAAGGAAAACTATTTAAACCAGAGATTTGAAGTTAATTGTATGGCCATTAATTTATCAAAGAGGAGGGGGGACCAAACAATATCTTAATGTAGTAAATTTATTAAGGTGGCCCAGTGTGATGATGAATGCAGTAGCTGGCCGCTATCACGCTCAAAGCTGAAAGCAAGGTGGCCACTTTGGTGCAAACCAATTGGTTACACCAATTGCAGTGTGAAAACAGATTGGAACTAAGAAAAAAAAAAGTTCAAGGACGTGACTACAATGAATGCATATTGAATCAAGACTGGCCCAGTTTACTAAATCATTGTACCATAGTTTAGAAATTCATTGTACCATGTATGTTTTCACCTCTTCACTTTCCAATCTTACCCCAAAAGTAACAGGTACCCTTCCTCTCATGAAAACGACAACCAATACATATACACATATATAATGGCGGAATCAGAGGGAAAAAAATAGGAGTGATTAGAAAACTTTAGCCCAAAATTCTAGAATAAGAAATGAGAAAATTGAGAAGAATCAGTAAATAAAAATTGGGTTGGGATGATTTGAAATGGGTTAAAATTTTACTTATAAATTTTTTTTTCCCTAAGATTTGGGATAGGAAAGGGGGTATAGCCTTGGTGATTACTAATACTTTCGCCCATATATATATATATATATATATATATATATATATATATATATATTTTGAAAGTTGATTTCAAAATTGAAAGGGATAAATAAATTATATATTTTTTAATGAGAGAATGAGATTAATTACAACTAAATAAGTGTACAGTTAAAAACCTTATCAATTATATTAAATATAGTTTAGTGATACTATGAACTTGACGTTGCCATTTTATGATGGAAACGTAAACCAGGGGCTGAACGGAGTTTGGCAAAACATTTGAAAAATCTGACTTTATTGACTCCATTACTAACAAGATTAAGACTGCCCTAGAAAAAGTTATCAAGTGAAATGGTCGTATACAATAGGGACCTATGAGTAGTTAAGGGAGGCAATGGCTCCTCAAGTTTTGGGAATTGTAATTTTTATTCCTACTTTTCTTACAAAATTTTTAAAAAATTATGTTTGATTATGTTTTTCAAAACAGATTTTCAATTTCAAACACATTTTGAAATTAATTTTTTAAAATTTTTTTAAATTTAAATTATCATATCTAAATATATTTTTATAATTTTTAAAAAATTAATTATAAAATTTTTAAAAATATTTTTAAAAAAATTATATCAGAAACACTATTCAAGTGTTAAGTTTTTCTCTCAAAAATTTTCATAGTTTTACATAAAATTTTTTAAAATTTTAATTTTTATATTTTTGTTCCCCTAACTCAAAGGGCTAGGTCCGTTACTAGTCATATAAGTCAGTTATTATTCAATCTGATATGATTATCTATCACTTTTTCAATATTTATGAAAAAAAAATTATAATTTAAAAAAAAATTATAAAAATTATAAAAAAATAATCACATCACACATAAAATAATGAAACATGATAACTATCCTACTAAATAACTTCTCCATGTAAACTCTTCCAAAAAGAAAAAAGAAAGAAAAAAAAGAGGAGGGGGTGCAAGAACAAGGTTGGTGCAAAATATAAAGAGATGTTCAGACCCATTGTTGTACTATAATATTATTTATGCAGAATAGTTTTTTTTAAACAGTAGCCCTAATCTACTGCATTATTACAGACGTACAATGGTTGTGATATGGATTCCTACTGTTGTGCCAGACACCTATCACTATCTCAAAGCGGAGTCTATGTCTATGATCTCATTTTAAACTTAGCTACTTACCCCTTCCCATTTTCCCTTAGCATTGAAGGAAAAAAAAGAATGGAGGTTGTGGTCCTAACACACTTCTTTTTTACCCTTCTCTCAAACTTTCACTTTCTTCTTGTTGTCTATACATTCCTCATCTCTCCTCTCCACACTTTCCTTCTCTTGTTCAAAGAAATGGAAACAAGCAGAGCTGAAGGGAAGAGGAGTATGAAGGATAAGACACTGAAGCAAGAATTTGTGCTGGAAGAAGAGGAAGGGGAAGAAGGTGAAGATATTGTTGGATTAGGGTTTGAAAAGGATAGCAAGAAAAGGGCATTGACTCTATCAGGAAAGAGAGGACCCGGTGGCGGAGGAGGGTCAACGCAGCCGTGTTGTCAGGTGGAGAACTGCACTGCTGATATGACTGATGCCAAGAAGTACCACCGCCGGCACAAGGTCTGTGGGCTTCATGCTAAGGCTCCGGTTGTCTTCCTTGCCGGACTCCAGCAGCGTTTCTGTCAGCAATGCAGCAGGTTGGGAAACCCTAATACTTCTACTTTGTATCTCTTCTCTTGGCTTGTTTTTAAATAAATTTGTTTTGGGGTTTTTTGGTGCTAAATTTAGAGATGATTTCTTAATTGTAATTAAAATTAAGCACAGAAGTTGATTGAACTAATCTGTTAATCCTCCAACAAAGAATCACTGGTAATCTTCGGATTGAACATATGAAAAACAAAAACAAAAAACAAGCCATGTACAAACTCAATCATGATGCCTGAAATTGAGGGGAAAACTAACATAGGAAATTAGAAACTTGATCGTGTGGGTGGAGATCATCAACCTATCATTAATAATGCTTATTTGTTTAAATGAATAATTCATCTTAATGCATTATACAAGTACAACTCACATTTTGTCCCATATAAGCCTGGCTACTATTCAAAATTGTGACACCTTTTATTTTCCCCTATAAACTATACAAAATTGAACTCAAATCTAATTACACAAACAAAACACAACAAAAATTTTCAACACTTCACTATTTCAGCTCCCCCACATAGACTTGTGCTAAAGAAGAACTTCTTTTGTCTCCTAGCAAAATCAGGCGTCTCTCATTGTTATTCTTGAACCTTACTTTTCTCTTCTTCTTTTTGTGTTTCTCTTTGAGTTTTTTTCGTACCTGATCTTATAACTGCTCCATTAACTTTTGGGCAAAGAAGAAAAAATCACCTAGTGATCATAAATTGATGAAATGGTAGGCCATGTCAATTATCATCCAAGAAAGCATCAATTCCTATATTTGAAATAGATCAACTATATGATCTTATAAATTATTTTACTTAAAAGAAGGGAAATAAAAACAAAACTCACTGGGGAAAAATTACTTTCTTCAACTTGTATAAATTAAACATTTGACTTGAATTTAATGTGTATTTTTTTTACGCTGATAAATTGTTAAATGGCCTCACTAAAAAAATTTTGCGCTACGCCATTCCTGCCCTCCCTCGATTTTTTACTTAAAATTTTACTTATATTTTTTAAAAGATTTTTTGATATGTCTCTTTAACTTATCTCTTTGCCCCCGTCGAGTTCAAACTTTTTACATTTTTAGCTTTTGTACACAATTTTTTTTTCTAAAATTTTCTGTATAGCTTAAAGTTTTTTGAGGTCTCTTTTTTTGTCTAATTTATTAGCTCTTATATATCAGTAGATTTAATTATTTGTTAAAATATTATAAAAAAATATTAAATTTTTGTACTTCTTTAATTTTTAAACTTTTGATCAAATATTTCCCCCCCGAATAAAATCTTGTTCTTTTCATCTCACAAAAAATAGATCAATTTATTATGTTTTATATAACATGTTATAATTTTATGCATAGTTACCACAATTCACTCCCTCCAAGTAAATCGCAAATTGAGATTGTATGATCTAAAACATGGATCATTAATAGATTTAGCGTTCCAATCTAAAATATCAAAAATTTCAAAAACAAAAAAGCAAACAACATACAAGAAAATACATACACACATCATTAGAATTTCATTTTTTAATGATTTGGATTCGTTGAAACTTTTTTCTTCTGTATATGTATATATATATGAATACTATTACAAATACAATCAAAAAGTATATATATATATATATATATATATCACGTTTCAAATAAACGTATTTCGTTCCGACAAAGCGATCCTAAAAAAATTACCCTTAATATACCACGTTCTATAACAACTAACAATCTAGATTTTCATTTCCGTTCCATGTACCAATCCAGTGTCATGTGCTAGAATTGAGCTGATCTTAGTTGCTTGTGGAGGATCATATTTACTTGCAATGAGATAATGAAGTTTTAGAATCTCTCAGTCACAAAACGATGGTGATGACGCCTTATTCTTGTAAAGGCTTAGTGAGTACAGATTTATGCTTGAACTGATCACAAAATCCTAATATAGAATCATGACTTCCAAATTAATGTACCATAGTAATCATATGAGTCATTGCAAGGTTTACTCTCGTCCAACCTTAGATTTCTTTGCATGTACAATCAATTCAAAATGAAAATTTCTTTGTGAAAACAATTTTCATAGTCTGCCGTTTCTAATTTGATGTTAGTATCGGAACTGATTGGAAGGTTTGAAGTCTAATCCGAAGTTATAATAACTTCTTAGCCTTGACAACGTTCAAACTTGACTTTGCTGGAATCGTACCGAAATATTCAATCTAAATTAGAAATCACGTTTTATCAAAACTCATTGTTTCGTCATGACATGTCATTTTTTTTTGGGTGAATTCTATGTTTAGACCTTCAAATTAGCATTTTAATGTTATATTTTCAAATTTGTATTCTAAATAATGTGACGTTGCGTTATTTTTTTGAATAATTGGGATTTTATTAAAAGGCGATGCCAAAGAACATGAGGAATACAACAAAAGACTACAACAAGAAGAAAACAAACTCAAGAGAGCATACAAAAGATTGCAAAAGCACAAGTCTTAAGAACTCTTGAAAATAACTTGAGGAAGATTCCAAAGCATGCCAATCTCCCAATTTTGTTAAGAGTTGGTAATTATCCTCCAAGATGAGACCCTTAGTTGAACAAAGTTGATGATCTGCTTTATAACTAATGAAGGATGAAGAATCTTACTTTTCTAAAATATGTTATTCCTTTCTCTCCAAAGATGATAAACAGTGGAAGCAAAGCTCTCCTTAGGATTTTCTTAGCAAAGGATTTCTCTTTTATGTTTTGAATGGCCCATTGAATTTTAGAATCCCATGCAACAGGGAGTCTAGAGATGGAGCTTAAAAGAAGGATGTGTGACCAAACTGAGCAAGAAATAGACATGAGAAAAAAGGAAATTACTAGACTCATCTTCCCTAGTGCAAAGAAGACAGATTGTAGGGTAGGGATGTTCCAACATCGAAGTCTATCCCTTGTTGGGACTTTGTTTCTACAGAAAAGTTAAAGGATAAAAGTATGTCTTGAAATTAGATATGGGGACCAAACAACACTGAACCAATCAACATGGGTAAGCAAACCTCTAGCATGTCAGGCTGACTGGGAAGTGAATTGGCCATCTAGACTAGGGAACCAAAGGAAGGAGTCAAGTTTGGAAGGATCGGGGAGAAGGTTGTTGGGAGTGATTCTTTGCAATTCAATTAGGGAAGCTGAAAAGTAGTTAGGCCATTTCCACTAAGAGCCTTTAATGATAGAGTTAAGCTTGGCTAAGTGGTGGTTGTCAAAATCTCTAAATAATATTCTTCTACCAAATTTGTCAAGCGAAGGGCTAGGTGGATGCCATGGGTCATACAAGAGATAGAGAAAGTGACCATCACTAGTGTTACACTTTAAGAAAGCCCTAAAGTCATCCCTCAAACTAAAAATCTTTCTTCAAGTCCATAAACATCCTTAGGATGGGATTGTGACCGTATTACTCCTATATTTTAAAGCCATTTACGCATGTAGAAGCAACAATCAATCAGCCTGCTCTGATACCACCTAGTGTAGATAACCTTGAACTGAGAATAAAGTGCTAAAAATATAGATTTCAGCAACTATGTAAACCAAGGGTCTGCAAGTGTGCTTGATAAAGATTAACCAAAAGGAGTTGCAGAGAATTTGAGTAGGAAAGAGAATTCCCTGAGGAATTAAAAGCTAAAACTAGCTTTTAGAGATAAAGTTGGAGAATAATATATTAATCTGTCTCTTTAATACAATATCATCAGCTTCTATAGACAATGAGATTTTAAAATCCAACCATTTCTTAAATGCATTTTAGTTCCCAAAATAGACTAGACAAGATAAATAAAGACTTTTGATAGCACCTTTTAAGATTTTAAGACTAGTAATAATGACAAAACAAAGTGGCAATTTTTTTCAAAGTAATTTTAAACTCAAGAATTCTAAAATATCTCTTCCTGAACCCTTCCATTCTTGCTGCAACAGTCAAATATGTAGCCTTGCTGCAAATAACCTTGAACCGGAAATAAAGTGCTGAAAATATAGATTTCAGCAACTATGTAAGTCAAGGGTCTGCAAATGTGCTTGAGAAAGATTAACCAAAAGGAGTTGTAGAGAATTTGAATAAGAAAGAGAATTCCCTGAGGAATTGAAGCTGAAACTAGTTTTTAGAGATAAAAATGGAGAATAATATATTAATCTGTCTGTTCAATATAATATCATCAGCTTATATAGACAATCTGAACATAACCTGAGATCTTAAAGTCCGACCACCCTCTTAAATGCATTCTAGTTCCCAAAATAGACTAGTCAAGCATAATAAAGACTTTTAGTAGTACCTTTTAAGATTTCAAGATTAGTAATAATGACAAAACAAAGTGGAAGTATTTTTCAAATTAATTAATAGACTCAAAAATTCTAGAGTATCTCTTCCAGACTCTTTAGTCGTGCTGCAACAGTCAAATATCTAGCCTTGTTGCATCAATAATCCCTTTGTGATCAACAATTGGTATTTTATTTAGTTGGGAGTTTGTTTTGAGCATCCACCTCAAAACAAACCCGATCATATGATTGATAGTCTTGTTTTATTAGCAGTGAACCTATCAGTGAACATAGGCTTACCAACAAAGCTAGCTATTTTACAAAGGGAATTATAGGACCAGAGATGAAGCTATGGGTTTGGAAGTCTTATCCAAAGGAGGAGAGAGTGGACTCCTCCTTTTTCAAGTTTCATGTCAGCCTCGGCATGAGAGGGTTGTTTTCAAAATATTGTGGCCCAAGTTCTAGCACTTTGTGCTTATTGTCTTGGTTGTCAAATTTGAAAATGAACACACATGAATTTGGTTTCAAATAAACCAAATTCAGCCCATTTTCACTCAACAAAACGCTTCATAGATTTAAAGGGGGTTTAGAGCCAAAGACATATAGCCTACTATGGAATTTTCCTAGTGTTGGATATCACTTTTAACCTTAATCTCCCGATTAAATTCCACTAGAGGGGGGAATTCTATTTGGAGGCCATTGCTACAGTCTTTGTTACCCTTGAAAAGGCTTAACCACTCAGAAGTATGAATACGGACACAGACACAGACGTGGACACGGGACACGAATATGCAAACACGTCATTTCTAAAAAATGTAGGAGACGAACACATTAGGGACACATTGAATAAATATAATTTTTTTGTAATAAAAAGTTATCATTAATTCAACTAAAATAGGCATAAAAACACTCAAATCACACAAATATTATTAAGATGTTAAAATAACAAAGCCATTAAATAAATATTCAAGAAATTTTCATTTAAGCATTAACATTTATGATTCAAGACTAGCTATTACATAGAACATATATATATATGTGTGTGTGTGTGTGTTTAAATGTATGTAACCAAAAAAAAAGAACCAAGGAGAAAAACAGGGAAAAAAAGAAGAAAAAAATGTGTCTATATTCTATAATGTGTTCAAAATATAAAAAAAAAATTAAAAAATTTGGATACTCTTTTTTCACGTGTCTGACAAGTGTTCGAGAGTATCGGTATCTGATACGTATTTGATACAGATACGTGAATCAAAATAAAGTATCGTACTTTATAACTTGACCAGAGTGTTACATCTTTTGAGTTGGTGGCAAGAGGTATGGGGATGGCTTGGGAAGGAAGGGCAGAAAAGGTGTTCAAATATTTTGTGAGATATAGTTAAAAGTGGAAACTTGACCTGAGCTGTTAGGTGGCATCTTGGAGTTGTTGGATTGGCTTGGGTGATCCCATCATTTGGAGAAATTATTGAATGCACCGGTTCAAATGGTCCCAACAATCAAATGAGATGTCACATGTGGATGTACAGTACATTGTTGCAAATGTAGCCTTCAATCTGACCGTTAGGACCATGAGTCCAAGGGACTACAAAATGTACACAACTTCTTTTTGAGATTTAGGTTGTGAATAACCACTCGTGTCTAGGGGCAGTGTTCTTCACACGCCACCCTTCCTTGTTTAATAATATCTCCTTCTTCAAGCTCAGTGGTTGTTGCATAGTGTTTGCCTTGAGCTATTATTTATTGGTCCTAGGTGTAGTGCACCCGAGCCAATAAACATCTGCCACATCAGTATATAGTCCACATGTTCTGCATTTGTGGCAAGTGTTTATTGACTCGAATGTATTGTACCGGGAGCAATGAAGAATTTTTCGTTTGCCTTATGCTAGAGTCAGAGGACTAGTGAGGGAAAAGGGTGGCAGAACTTGCAACTGACTTTGAGAACCTATTCTACTGAACTCCACAAACTTTGGTTCTCTGTTAAGATTGATTCCTAGGGAGGATGAAGGAAGATGATTCATCCTACCTCGACTACTGCCTCTTCAAGTTGTGGAGTTGGATTGTCCTTTGTTCCCCCCTACAACAGTGAAGTTCTTTTTTAAGTTTCTCAATTTCATCAAGGAGCTTCTCTTGATGCTGGAAACCAGCAATGAGAAAAGAAATCTCAGCATGCAGATCAGCAATTTGCCATGTAGCTTCACCTTGGGCAATTTCTCTAGCTTGTCCAAATTCTCTAGCACAAAAGACTCCTCGGAGTCAATATGTTCATAATCTTCAAGGCATCGAGGAGAGTCAACATTTGGGGGCGGTAGGGAGGCCATGCGATGGAAAAGGGAGATGTCAACACAGAGAGAAATTTTGGTTTGGTAAGAGAAGAAACAGATAGGGTGGAGGGCTAGATAGGGTTAGGGGGGTTACATCGAGGGTGTGCAAGTAGTGACGGAGGGGAAAGTGGTGGTGGAGGGGGAGAGGAAAGGTGGTGGAAAAGTTTGGAAAAGGTCACCAGGAAGGGTGATAATGCACTAAATCATTTAATTAGTGTGGCATAATAACACAATATTATATTATTTAAAGTGTAAAATTTGTGATATAAATTTAAAAAGTGTAGTATTATTATGTAATCCCATGCTATTTGAGATATAGGATTTGGAATATTAAAGGACAGTCATGCTACTGTATTCTTTGTGTTTAGTGGGTTTGGCTAATTTCTAATAAATTTTAATTTTCTAAAAAAAATTAATTTAAAATATTAATTTGAAAAGTTCTAATTTTGTTATAACTTTAATTAGGAAGGTCATGATGGAGTTCTGTCAATACTGCCCAAGTCTTTGGACTTTCTATTACTCTTTCAAATCAAAACCGTAAAGCAAAAGACAGTTTAATTAATAAAAGTTTTAGAGTTTTCTTTGAGAATTAATTATCTTTATTGGTATATTCCAACCTTTATACCTTTGGCTCCATCATGATTTAGAGTTTTTACTTTCTTTCATTATAGTTTTGTTTTATATTAAAAAAATAATAATAATGACTTATATTCTGTCAATTCTTATGACCAATTAAGCATTTTAGCTAAATATTTGTTATCCTTGTAATGACCCGAACTTATATTGTACAATATAGTCTGTTGTAGCCAAAGGGGTGTGCTTCTCGTGGTAGAGCATTACTTCTCTGAGTTAGCTCAGAAAACATTTATACAATAAAGATTCAAATTCACATTTATAATTATTTTATAGGATCCTAGTCACGAAACAATGTGATACCACAATTGTCCTCTCATAAGATCACACGTTTTTATGGGGTCAATAGATTTAAGCATTCCATAACCTTTCTAGTACACACCCAATGTGGAACGCAAGACCACTCCCTCTGACACATAGAGGATGTATGTTTCTATGGAGGGACAAATGTGATATTATACATCACTTCATGACTAAGATTCTAAAATACTAATACTAGTGAGCTTCGTATAACGCATTTTCGGAAAAATGTAATATTAGACATCATTTCATGACTAAGATTCTAAAATACTAATACTTGTGAGCTTCGTATAACGCATTTTCGAACTGACTCAAAGAAGCAAAGCTTGCAATAGTTAAAATAAACAATATTTTACGATTCAAGTTCAAGTTGTTACATTAATCCTAAAATAGGCACGAAACATAAATGGAATTCGAAGAGGAAGAACCCTTTTCCCTAAATGTCACTTTTCATTTTTGTGTGTTTGAAAAGTTGAGTGCTCTGCAGGTTCCATGAGCTATCAGAATTTGATGATGCTAAAAGGAGTTGTCGCCGGCGTTTGAGTGGACACAATGAGCGTCGCCGCAAAAGCTCATATGAATCTCATGGAGAAGGATCAAGCTGAAGAGGGGACAACCATCAGTTAAAGGCCAATCAATCTCTGGCAGACTAACGAAAGGGAGTATTCAGTTAACTCTTTCAGGAAATGCCTATTACAGGCATTTTCAGATCACCTTAGATTTTAACTTTGCGATCTCTAGCATGCTCTCTCTCTTCTGTCAATCCTTAGATTTCTTCTTGTTGCAGCTATATATATATATATATATATGTATGTATATGTATGTATTTTGTGTATTGTAAAGGTGAACAGCACTATGACCATCCGTTTCAATGCTGTGTTCTGTCGTAGCTGTGATTGAAGGTATGGATTTAATGTACATGGAATGAACCCTTTGATGCTGTTTATGGTTGTAGTTCTTGTACAATCCACATGCATTCCTTTGTCTCCAAATGATCACTTGCCATGTTTTTTTTTTCCTTAAGAAAAGTTGATTTCAGTTGCTGAAGTAGAAAGAGCTAAACCTAGAGTCCAGTTTTGACAAACAAGTTGGGCCTCAATCTGCTCACCAAATCCATGTGTTGTTTTTTCGCGTTCTGAGTGTTGTTCTTTTAGTTTTTTTGTCTTATAAATTGGCCAAACATATTTTAACATTAGCCTTTCCAATGAGGGCGTCATTACTGATTCAGGCAATACTCAAATGTTATATAATGAGAAATGCTACCGTCAATCGCAACGTTGAAAAGTTTTGATTTAATTAGTGCATGTGATATAAATGCGTGCATTGCACACACCAATTACGTTATGACTTTTTGGTCTTCATAACTAACCAAAACATTCCTTTCATATAAATTATGTGAAATATTACAAAACACCTCCTAAAATACATTTTAGTAGAGATAATAAAAAAAAAAGGATATAATAGTAATTAGCTGAAGTGAAAAAATAGTTTTAAATAGAATAAAATGACGTCATAGGATTCATATAATTGATTTTTAAATAATTACAATAAGATTTTGTTGAGTTGAGCTATATAATGTAGGAAAAATGGATTATTGAGTAATAATTTTTGATTATCTTTGAGTCAAAATTAAAATGGATTTTACACATTATTTTAGATTGGTCCACATGAAAATATATTTTCATCCATGAGTAGATTAAGGGCATATATATTAGGTTGCTCAAAATCATCAAGGAATGAATGAGAAATTAAATTTAAATATCACCACTTGAAAACGGTAACAAAGCTTGAAACTTATGAAAAGCTTGTATTTCACATAGGTTGGAAACAAAAGTTTTAAAAAGTATATATACAATTACCTTAGGTTGGGCTTAGGCCTTGACCTGCTGTATATATATCTTTTTGAAAAAAACTTATTTAAATAAATTTAGGGATAATTAGATTTACTTACCATATGATATCTGACAATTACAGAAACTATTTCTAAAATAACATTTTGCCCTCACTTTAATAGTAATTTTTTGGGTAAATTACACTTACTTTCCCTGAGGTTTATTGATATTACACATGGTACCCTTATAGTTTGAAAAATTACACTAACCTCGCTTGAGGTTTATTATCAGTAACAGAAATATCCCTTTCGTCAGTCAACATTAATTGACCAAACGATTTTAGATGATGTCATCTTAAATACTTTTTAAAATACCATTTTTACCCATATCAACACCAACTTCATTCTCTACCATCTCTCTCTTTCTCTATCTACTCTACCAGTCATCACTTCTCCCAAACCACTGCATCATCCTCCAAAGCATCGCAGAGCCCAATCGAAATAAAAAATAAAAAAAAAATCAAATTTGAAATCAAAGATGGCAGGTGATTATGTATCTCACCTCCAAATTAATATTGCGACAATGATATCGGATTCATGAAGAATTTATCAGGTCCTTCATCACAATCTGTTGTTGGAGGTTTCCACCTGCTCTGAAGTATGGATCAGAGAATAGTCTCTGTTCAGATCTATGGACTGAAAAAACCCAAACGTAAATTTAGCCAAAAGAAAATTGGGATTTTTCAGGCAGAGAAGAAACAAAGCCGTAACTCTGTTTCGCCTCGCCTCCACTGTTGACGAAACAGAGGTTCCTGGTTAGCTAACTTCCATCACCATTCTCCAACGCAAGAACCTCACTGTCAACTGGGTGATCAGAAGTCTCCCCTTTTCCTGTCTACGGCTTTGCTCATTTTTGAACTCCTCCAACTCAATGCCCCTGACAGAGGCCATCAAAAACAGGGCAGTCGACCTCAATGTCCATAACAGTCGCACTCCATCCCGACTTTTGCCCGGAAGAGATCATCAGCCAACAACCGCTCCTTAAACCCTCCGAACTGGAGCAGCCAGCAGAACAGAGGCGACTTCTTGAGCTCAAGTACCTTAAAACAATGGATCCAGGAATTCTACCTCACTCAATCGCCGCCACCAACTCATTCGGAACACTATTCAGTGATCGTCCAACTCATTCGGAACACTTCTTCGACCTCTGGATGAAGACTATTAGGGTTTGAAGAGGAGGGGGGAAAGAGAGTGCTCTGCGATGATGTGAAGACAACGAACCACTCATCTTTGAGGTTGTCGCCAAAGCGGAGTTTGCCTCAATGGTGGGCGTTGGCGGTGGAGATCGGCCAAGGGTTCTTGCGGGTTAAGCCAAGGGTCCATCGCGGTAGTGGTTACGGTGGTGGTGGTGGATACAACCGCGGTGGAGGCGGTGGTCGTTACGGTGGTGGTGGTGGATACGGTGGCAGCGGCGGTGGCTATGGTGGTGGACGTGACCGTGGGTATGAAGGTGGTTTGGGTAAAGGATTTGGTTATGTTTGTTTTCAGAGAAATGGAGAGAGAGAGAGAGAGAGAGAGAGAGAGAGAGAGAGAGAGAGAGAGAGAGAGAGAGAGGAAGAAAGAGGTTAGGGTTAAGAAATTTGTCTGAGGGTAATTTTGTCATTTAACCATGATTTGTAAGGATAATTTGGTAAATGGACCAAATCCGTTAACGCCGTTTGGAGACAAATTCTAACAGGGGGGACAGTGTTATTTTTGAAACCATAGGGGAGGTTTCTGTAATTGTCAGAAACCTCAAGGGAGGTAAGTGTAATTATCTCTAATTTTTTTAATAAGAAAAGGGCAAAATTGCTCGTTACATTTCCTCTCTCTCTCATAAGCCAAAAAACCTATCTCTCTGTAATTATTCCCTCTCCCTCACTCTCCCTCACAGAAAACCATCTTTTTCTTTTTCTTTTTCTTTCTTTCGCTTTTCCTTTTCAATAGTGTACGAAATTCACCCACACAAATACATACATGATTTCTCATACATACATACAGACAGTGATACATAGAGAAAAAGGAAAAGAAAGATCACCTACTACAAACACCTTCAGATTTTATCCTTCCTCTCTCTTATTTATCATGAACCTTGATTAGGATCCAACCATTGACTGGCTTCCCATGCTTTTCGGTCTCCGCTACACCACGTTTCTGTTTTTGGGTATTGTGAAAAATGTCAACTGTAAAGAATCCTAATACTGATGTAGAATTCGGTGGTCGACGTCGTAGGCGGCCTTTAGTTGCTAGCAGCAGCGAGGCCAACACTGATGGAAGCCGCTGCTTCTCAGACTCCGATGACTAGTTGTGGCACTCAACCTTGGATTCCACTGCCAGTGGGTCATTCGACAAATGTAGGTTCTTGGAGATTAAGGCATTTCAGTCCCTCGTAGTCACAAAGAGGCTTCAGTGTCAGATCATTTGTCATACGATGTTGATTTGGAGAATGGTGATTTGAAGTTGAAAGTGCATTCAGGTAAAGAACAGAGAGATTGTAGAATTTGTCATCTAAACTTGGTGGGTGATGCTGGAAATCAAGAAATTGGGTTGTTCTTTTAAGGGAGTTTTAGGGGCTGCCCACAAGCAATGTGTCGAGACTTGGTTCAGGATTAAGGGAAATACAGGAGTCAAAACCCTGATTCAATATGTTTCTGTCATAAAAATGTTTCTTTATAGTAGATTATGATGTCTATGAGAAATATTTGGATACCCATTTGGTAGTTCTTTTGCTTATATGAGTGTCTTACTTGAAAAAAAAAAGTTAGAAAGGGTTAGAAAATATGAATTCAATGTGAATTTGCAAATGCTACTTTCTATGATCTATTTTTCTCATATAATAAATATTTTTCTTTTGGGTAGATTTTTATTTTCTTTTGAGAATTTTAAGTTTAAAAAGTTTAGAGAAGCTGAATTCAATTAGAATGTTAATATTTCTGCTTGTGAATTCTGATGATTCTAAAATGTGTTTGCGAAAGATGAATTCTTAGTTAAAAATGTTTTGTAAAAGATGAATTTTGTGAGATCGTTTTATATTTGTCATGTGCTTGCAATTGTTCTCCTTTTTTATTATTATTTATAACAATAGGAGAGGGTAATCTTGTCCTTGTAATATTTGTAAGGGCAAAATTGGTATTTTTAAAAAAAATTTATGCTTATGTCATCAATTTGCGTCTCTATGAGCAACGGTAGTTGACGGTAGGGGGCAATATGTGACTGACACATGAAGCAGAAGGGAGACAGTGTTATTTCAAAAATTATAGAGATAATTTTTGCAATTGTCAGAAACCTCAGGAGAGGTATGTGTAATTAACCTATAAATTTATTTATTTAAATTATATTTTCAAAATGTTACGTTTTTTAATTTTGACTGAACAGTCACCCCAAACAAGTACGTCCCTTTGAATTCAAAGAATAGTTGCGTCCTTCATATTGATGTGTCTGTTCACTAATGGATACATCTATTCAAATTGAAGCATTACATCTATTCGCGTGAACATATGCATTCTTTAGGTTCGTGTCTGTTTGAACAGCCACCAAGTCGCCTATATAAACCCAGTTTGCCCTCATCATCATTCATTCAATTTCACGTTTTAGAATTTAGAATTAAATTCATGCATATTGTAACTCTGCATATTAAGAGAGTTCAAGGACAAGTTTTGGTTCATTGTGCACATAAGATTGGAGTGTTTCCATCTATTGTGCGTGACCATTGTATTTTGGGAGATAACCGTCATTGAAAACTAGAAAGCATCAGTACGAGGGCGATATTGACTTAAGGACATAGTGTAAGACACTAGCTTTGGTCAATCACCATTGCTTTACTTTTGGTATTTTCATGAAAAACTGTAAGTTCTAATTTCTGTTTGTTTCCATTTAATTTTTGTTTCTATATTTATAGTATTTTAAAAATTCTATTTCTGTTCAATATGATTCTGAAATTGTTTCAAACTATTTTTATAGTATAATAATTATTAAAGTGTTGTAAGTCTTTTCAAGTACAGTATTCTGACAAAATATAATTTTTTTCTAACAATCTTCAAACAATATCTAACTTTATCTTTATCAATTTATATACTGTATGAATTTATAGAATTTCAGAATTAGTTTTGGTTTGATTACTTTAAATTCAAATTACAGAACTTCATATTCTGTATTTTAAGTACTAGTTTGTTAATGTAAAGATTTTAATCTGTGTATATTTATAGCAAGTTTACTTATGAGATATAGTACTCGGTTAATGTTAGTTTTTGGCATACTGAAAATTGTATGTTTTTACAATTAGTATGTTACTTGAACTTGGTATGATATTTAATTTATCAATATAAATATTTCGCCATTTTACTATTTAAAGCAAGACGATAATAATCATTTAATATGAAATTCTAATACTGATTAGTGTCAGTAGGAAAAATATCATTATTTAAATTAGATTGATAATTCTAATTGAAAGCTTTTTTCATATTTATTGAAATAATTAATAAAATAATTTATGTGTTCTTTGTATTTTAGATTTTTTATATTTATTGTGTATGAAAAATCAGACAATTTAAATAGATATACATGTAATAGGTATGCAAGTGTGTATTCATAATTATTTGCTAGTTGCATTTAAATTTTTTTTGTATGAATACAAAATTGATTGCAAAATGATTATATATTGAAACGACATGTCTCTTCAATTTGAAATTGAAACATCCTGACTCTTCAATTCAAAGTTAAAACATTGTGTCTTTTCAATTCAAGTTGACACAACATGATTTTTCAATTCAAAATTAAAAACAATATGACTATTTAATTCAAATTGAAACATTTTGTCTTTTCAATTCAACTTGCAACGACGTGACTTATCAATTCGAAATAAAAACAATGTATCTTTTCAATTCAAAATTAAAACATTATGACTCTTCAATTCAAAATTGAAACAATGTGTCTTTTCAATTCAAATTGAAAGACTATGTCTATTTAATTCAAATTGGTGTATTAGACACACACACATGTGTGTATATATATATATATATATATATATATAATATTGTGTCTATTTAATTTGAATTAAATACCTTTTAAGTTTGATATATGTATGCAAAAGGTATATGATAAATAAGTTTTCTCAAAATGAATATTATAACAATTATTTTGTCTAATAATTAAAACATATATATATATATATATATCTTCATATGTTTGAGTCATATAAAGTGTAGCAATGATATTATTAACTAAAGAAAGATTATTTATCATTTCTTTATAGATAACATATACAACTATATGTTAAAATAATATTTTATTGCGATGTGATTATCCAATATTAGTAAATTTAGAATATGATGATCATTTTTTAAAGTCATGCTTGATCTAGATATATTACATTAATTTTTATATGCAATTCCTTATTGAATTTATTAGGAAGATTTTCCTTTACTGCATGTGGTAGATATTCGAGAAAATCTTAAACATGGTTTATTGTTGAGTTAAAAAGACAAAAATAAATGTTTAATCATTATTAAGCATTTAGTTATTTGGCATGACATATTATATGTGGAAATAAAGTTTACAGTGACATCTTTTCAATCTTGAAAGAAACATTGGACCTCTAGAATTAATTCAAATAATTGTGATTTGAATGTATGTTAAAACTAGAGGTGGTAAGAAATATTTTCTTACATTTATTGATGAGAGTACAAGCTACTATTATGATTACTTGTTGAGAAGTAAAGATGGGATCTTGAAAATGTTTACACATTACAAGAGTGAGGTTGAGAATCAACTTAATAAGAAGATTAAGGTCTTAAGAAATAGTGAACACAAATCACCATTGGTAAGTTTTGTTATAATGTGGTACTATTCTACACCTTAGTCATCTTAGAAAAATGAAGTTGATGAACGAAAAAATAGAACTTTTGAAGATATACTTAATACTATGTTAATAAGCTCTAGATTATCTCAAAATTTGTGGGGAAACCTATGTTCTACACAAATTATATTTTCAACCAAATACCTCAAAATAGAACTTTTGAAGATATACTTAATACTACGTTAATAAGCTCTAGATTATCTCAAAATTTGTGAGGGAACCTATGTTCTACACAAATTATATTTTCAACCAAATACCTCAAAAGAAAAACTAATAAAACCCTTTTTGAATTATGGAAAGGTCGTAGACTTTCTTACAAATACTTAAGAAATGTGGAGGTCCTTAGCTAAAGTAGTGGTTCATATTCCTAAAAGGATTTAGATGGGACCTATAACAGTTAACTGTGTATGTTAATAATAATTGTGCATTTTAGTTTCTTATTTATTAGTATGAAATTCTTGATATACGTGTTAATATTGTTATTGAATTAAGAAATGCATTGTTCTTTGAACATGTATCTACTTATAAATCCACAAAAGAGACGGGTTCTTTTAAAGGAACTCATAACACTACAATAGTGGTAGTCAAGACTAAGAGAAACAACAAAATAATGATGAACCTAGACCCATCAAGAGAGCTAGAACATCAAAATCTTTGGTCGAGATTTTCTAACTTATATGTTACAAAAATGAACTTGAAAACTTTAAAAAAATGATGTCCAGTGTGTGTGTATCTCAAGGATGATGAAAATGATTATGTTATCAATTGTCTCTATATTAGTAATTTTCTCATTATGGGTAGTAATAATGAAGTCATTAAAGTTACAAAGAGAATGTTGAATAATAAGTTTAACAAAAAATGTATAGGCATTACTGATGTCATATTAGGGATAAAAATCTCTAAAGCATTGGATAGACTGATATTAACTCAATCGTTTTATATTGAGTGAATACTTAAGAAATTTAATCAATATAATACTGGTCCAGTAAGAACACCTGTAAATGTAAATCTATGTTTACCTAAGAATAATGATAAAGGCACCTCTCGATTAGAGTATGCAAAAATAATTGGTAGCTTAATGTGTGTAATGAATTGCATTCCTTCACACATAACATACACTGTCAGTAAGTTGAGTAAATACACAAGTAATTTAAGGCCAGATCACTTGAAGGCAATAGTTAGGGTTTTAAAATATTTTCAATACACCCTAAGCTATGCATTTATTACTCGAGGAATCCAGTTGTACTTGAAAACTATTGTGATGAAAATTGGATATCAAACACCAAAGACTTCAAAGTCTACAAGTGGTTATCTCTTTACACTTGGAGGAGGAGTAATATCTTGAAAATTTTCTAAACAAAGTGCATTGTTAAATTCACAATAAAATCCAAATTTATTGCACAAAGAAGCTAAGTAGCTTTGTCATCTCTTAGAAGATATTCCAAAGTGGTCAAAATGTGTGCCCGCAATATGTATACAATGTGATAACCAATTTGTAATTTGGGGGGGGGGGGGGGCACAAAATCACATGTAAAACGGTAAGTCTTGCCTTAAACGTCGAAGACATAATACCAATGATATTATGACCATTGAGTACAAAAGGTCAAAAACTAATATAACGGATCCGTTAAACGAAATATTTGACAAGAGAACAAGTAAATCGAGAGGAATGCGTTTAAAGCCAATACATTAAAAGATGCCATAATGGCAACCCAACCTAGCTGACTAGAGATCCCAAGATATAGGTTCAAAGGGACAAATTATGTGTGACTTATTGAGATCATTATGGAGATAATATTTCTTACTCATTCCTATGATAAGAAGAGTGATGCTTGCAGCGTTGAACATGATAAACTAAACTTTTAATGATTCTTATTCTTTGTTAACATAAGTGGGGTATAGCAGAATACTCTTAATAAGAAATCACATATGTGAGTGTGAACTGGACCGGTTTTATGAAAATGATAAAAGCTAAATTCTCTAATAACACTCACCAAGAATTGTTCAAGGCCAAAATGAACACAATCATGAGAACCAACTATGTAAGAAAAAATTCACTGATCAACCAATAACCCCGATAATATTTCACAAGGAAAGGTTCAAGGCCACAAGCTACTTTTCTCTATATAGGAGATTTTCAAATGAACTCTTTTAGTGTCTGCATATCATTTGCATTGCTTTCAGTCAATTTCATTCATGTAGGAGATTGTTGAAAAAATGGATTATTGAGCAATGATTTTTGGCCATCTTTGAGCCAAAATTAAAATGGGCCTCACACATTATTTTAGATGAGTCCACATAGAAATATGTTCTCATCTATGAGGAGATTAAGAACATATATATTGAGTTGCTCAAAATCATGAAAGAGTGAATGAGAAATTGACTTCAAATATCACCACTTGGAAACGGTAACAAAGCTTGAAGCTTATAAAAAGCTTGTGTCTCACATAGGTTGGGAACAAAGTTTTTAAAGAGTATATATACAATTACCTTGAGATGGGCTTGCGCCTTGACCCGTTGTATATATATCTTTTTGAAGAAAATTTATTAAATAAATTTATTTATTTAAATTATATTTTAAAAATGTTACATTTTTGAATTTTGACTGAACAATCACCATGAATAGGTACGTCCTTTTGAATTCAAAGAATAGTTGTGTCCCTTCAGATTGGTGTGTCTGTTCACTAATGGATGCATCTATTCAAATTGAAGCATTATATCTGTTCGCATGAACATATGCACCCTTTAGGTTCGTATTTATTTGAATAGCCACCAAGTCACTTACATAAACCCAGTTCACCTCATCATCATTCATTCAATTTCACGAGTTTTAGAATTAAGTTTATGCATATCATGAGTCTGCAAATTAAGATAGGTCAAGGACAAGTTTTGATTCGCTGTGCACATAAGATTTGAGTGTTTCCATCTATTATGCGTAACCATTGTATTCTGGGAGACAATCGCCATTGAAAACTTGAAAGCATCAGTGCAAGGATAATATTGTCTTAAGGACATAGTGTAAGACACTAACCTTGATCAATCACCATTGCTTTACTTTTTGTATTTTTGTAAAAAACTGTAAGTTCTAATTTCTGTTTGTTTCGATTTAATTTTAGTTTCTGTATTTACAGTATTTTGAGAATTCTGTTTCTCTTTTATATAATTCTAAAATTGTTTCAAACTATTTTTATAGTATAATATTTATTAAAATGCTATAAATTTTTTTAAATACAATATTCTAATAAAATATAATTTTCCCTAACACATAACACGTCTTATGTTTCAGAGAAGTTTTACAACGTGGGTAATTTGACTTTGAATTAATCAAAAGAAACGAAAGTTATTAGTGGTGAATAATTACATAACTTTCCATCCCCCCAGTAAACCACATGGTCTGCTTCCCCTCCCCCTAGTGAATTACAATTTAGATCATAAAATGTGAATCATTTACAATTTAGAACATAAAATTTAGTATTATAATTTAAAATATCAAAAAATTTTAAAAAAATCATATAACAAATAATATACTATTGAAATTTTTATTTTATAATGACTTAAATTTGTTAAAAAAATTTTATTGCATGTGTGTGTGTGTGTGTGTATACATATATACATACAATATTATTACAAATACAAAAAAAAAAAAACATATCACTTTTTAAATAAATATATTTATTTTTTTATTAGAAAAGAAAAATAGAATTTTATTGATGTAAAATAAATGTATAAGGAATATACACAGCAAATACATCAACACGAATAAATACAAAAGACATAAGGGCAACACGACTAAATTTAAATAAATATATTTCGTTCTAACAAAACCATCTAAAGAAACATATTCTTAACGTATCACATTTTATATAATAAATGACGATTTCCGTTCTCGTTCCTGTTCTACGTACCATTACAATCCATGTTTCAAATAACATTGCCCCAATCCAAACAAAACAATCAATTCTTGCAAGAAAATCATATGCATGCACATGATCTTTCTTATTATACCCTTGCCATGATCTTACCATATACCTGATGCTACACTTTTTGGCCCACGTATAATCCGAGCTCGGCTCCCTGAAGAACACTCAAAGAAGAAGATCAGAGGACCACCGGATTGGCTCCGGCGATAGCCGCTCCGATGCTTAAGTTAATAAAACTGAATTGTAAAACTAAATTTAAAGACTGTAATGAAAGCCAAATAATGAGCATGACCATAAAGCGTACCTTTAGGGTTTAATTTATAGGCTGTGGTTTTCCTAAGTTGATTAGGATTTGGAGCCATGAAAGTAGGGATTCGATCATCGGAGATAGCAGTTACATTGTTGGTCATTGTATCAAAATAGAGATAACCATGTGTGGCAGTTTCCTTGGAAAAGACTATTTCCTTATTCTCTGCTCGGCAGATGTTAAGGCGGTGATGAGCTCTAAAGTGTTACTCCGAAGTTCTGTGTTCAGTCTTGTGAGCTCTGCTAGAATGTAGATCTGCTCTAGAGGAATATGCTCGGCCCCTTTAGATCTGTAGGTCTACCCTGAATGGCCTAGCGCGAGCTGTACTATGTTGAACTGGCCGAGCATGGGCTGAACTGTAGATACACGTGTCAAGTGATGATTGGTCTTGTCATTTTGTGATATATCAATTACTCCCCCCCCCCCCCAAGCCTTAGTTTGAGCTTATGGCGTAACTAAGGTTTATGAGCCTCGAAAAGTCACGTGTCCTGTCGTCTTGTTTTTCAAGACGACTGTTGATGCGTCATTTATTGTGCAGTCGATTTTTAAGACTATCATTGCTTGTAACCGTTGCGACGGTTCGTCTTAGTAGCCCCCATTTTCTGAATGTATATAAGGAGGGAAAGGAGCTTTGTACTCCTCTTTTACTGTTTCCCTTGCATCTCAGAAGAAAGAAGCATTCGCCATTGTTCAGTCAACAAGCCAGATTGGGAGGAATATTGCTCATCTGAGGCTTCTCTCTTTTTGCAGGTTCGATTTTGGTCTCTTCGTTCGTATTTTCTTCGTCCTTCTTTTCTGGTTATTTTTCAAAATGTCTGTCTCTACTGCATCTTCTAATGTTGACGGGGGTTTAGGGAGTCTCTTAGAGACTTATACTTCATCCCAAACCCTTATTAGGGATAATAGTTCCTTGGGGACCAGGTCAGAAGAGACTCGTTCTAGTCATGAGATTAGGATTGTAGACGCTTTCCTAGAACCTAGGAATAAAAAGGGAGAGGTCTCTGGTCAGCCCTCCTAAAGGGAAAAGGGGCAGAGCATCGTGACCTCTTCCTGGCTAAAAAGCATAAAGAAGGAATTTAATTTTCCTAAAGATGCCGTCCTCAGGGTTCCTGATGCCCTAGATCGTCCTTCGAATATTAGGGAAGGTGAGATCTGTGTTTATACTACTTAGTTTGAGATGGGGTTGCGTCTTTCTTTTCCTAAATTACTTAGGGAGTTCTTTTGTTGGTTCAACCTTTGCCCCACCGACTTGAATTTGAATAGGTAGAGGCACCTGATAGGGTTTTTAGTTTTGGGTCGTATGAACAATGTAGACGTTTCTCTAGATTTGATCCGTAGTAAAATGGATCTCAAGTATATGAGGTCGAAGAGCCTCTATTATATGTTCTTTGATAGTGGTTTTAGACCTTTATCAGTTGTACCGTCCTCCAACAAATCTTGGAAAAATAAGTATTTTTTCGTTAGTGGAGGATGGGAGGAGGCAGACCTTGAGGACCAGATTTCTACATTCCCTTAGAGCACGGGGTTTATGGGTGAGACCCCCTTTCTTTTGTAATTTCTGTTTCGGCTCTTGCCTTTGCCATTGTTTAACTGATCGTTGTTATTGTACGTCTTGTGTAGCGAAAAGTGTTAAGAAGAGGTCGTCCTTCACACCTGTTCTCAAGGAGCAGTACGGTAGGCTTCTCTAGACCAAAAACAGAGATTACAGAGTCATCCTTCAGCCGAGCACTCTAATGGCCTCAAAAAATAAGAATGTTGTTGAAGATGTGTTGCAAACCGTCCTTGGCAATTGGGGCTCGGCAAAGAAGAAAAAGGTGGCGAATCCTCCTCCTCCTACCGATCCTTCATCAAAGAAGAAGAGGAAGACCACTGTCGCTCCCTCCTCTACTGCACCCCCTAAGAAAGGGGCAGTGCCTTCTGCTTCTTCTTCCCCTGCACCTCCCAAGAAAGGCGCAATAATCAAGGAATCCTCCTCTGCTCTGTCCAAGAAGTGCATAACGATTTTCGAGCCTGCCCCCTCATCGACTGCAAAGACTCCAAAAAAGGGGAAGAAGAGGGTGGCAGTTGACTTGGACCTGATGCCTGACGGGTACAAGGCCGTCCACCAGGCCATTGAGGAATTCTGGGCGGATGCCCCACAAAAGGACTCCCCTTCTTGCAGTACCAAACAGGGTGCTCAACAGACAGTTGCTGGCGCCATGGGCGCCCATTTGAAGGTAATGACCGTTCTGCCTTTTTTTTTTTTTTGGTATTTTGTTTTTATTTATGTCTGATTGGGTCTCTTACTATTCTGCAGACCTTGCATAACTGGGCTACCTTGATGGAGTCCTCCATGGATCTTCAGGCAGTGGTGAGGCTTCAGGAGGAACTGGATGAGGCTCGTCTCCAGCTCGGCACAGCCCAATCCAATGCTACAGCTGCCGAGGAAGAGCTTAAGGAAGTGAGGAATTCCCTCTCCATCATGGAGTCAGAAAGGGATTCTCTCAAGTCTGAGAGGGAATCCTTCTCTCAAGAACTGGAGAGGCTGAAGAAGGAGAACAGCGCACTCCAGGCCTCCCTTGTTCTAAAGGTTGATGAAGCCAAGGCTAAGACCGAGGTTAGGATAAAGACCGAGCTGGAGAAGATAGGGTATCGGTTTGTGCAGTTCGGTTATGACAACTTCAAATCCAAGCTTCTTGCTAAGTTCCCGAACATTGACCTGTCGAGTATTGACGAGGAGGATGGCGATGAGGATGATGATGATGGTGATGATGATGCGTCTGCCAGTCCTTTAGTTTAGGAAAGAAAATACTTTGTAGTTCTGCTTTTCCTTTTTGTAACCGATCATTATAGTAGTAATATGTTCTCTTCAGAGCTTTTTGCCTTTTTTCTCCATCGAACATTTGCAATCTTTGCGGTTTGATTAAGCATTGTCCATAGTACCACTGTTTTGTAGTGTACAAATGGGTTTCGACCCTTAAAACTTGCAATTGACATAGGTAAACCTGTTCGGGGACCAAATATCATTCTTTGGTCGGCCACGGATGATGGGCTGACTTCCGAGCTTCATGACTTGCAATAACTTTGAACCAAAGTGTAACAATAAGCAACGAAGCCTGACTTTTGAAATTGGAGGGGTTTCGAATCATGAACTTGCTCTGAGTAATAAGGACGGTAGTCAATATAGGAACTAACCAACCAGAGCTTAATTACCGAACAGAAAGACTTGTAGTAATCAGTCATTTTAACCATTCAGAGCTTAACCTGAGCTTAACTGCCGAACAAAAAGACTTGTAATAAAATGGAGAAAGATCCTTGATAGTCAGTACCCTTTTCCAGAACTCATTGATAAGAAGTTGAGCAATTAGAATCACAACTGTTAGTTTGAATGAATATTCTCAGTCATGTAGCTGAGCAGCTGGGTTGATCCCTTCCCCTTTGTTCTGAGAAATAACCATGTAACTTTAGCGAGATGGACTAGACATGAAGGTCGGTACATTGAGATGGTCCAGACACGAGGTCTGTATATTGAGATGGACCAGACTTGAGGTCTGTACATTTAGATGGACCAGACTCAAGGTCTGTACATTGAGATGGTCCAGACACGAGGTCTGTCTATTGAGATGGACCAGACTTGAGGTCTGTACATTTTGATGGACCAGACATAAACATTTAGATGGACCAGACATGAGGTATGTACATTAAGATGGACCATACTTGAAGTCTGTACATTAAGATGGACCAGACTTAAGGTCTGTACATTTAGATGGACCAGACTTAAGGTATCTACATTTAGATGGACCAGACTCAAGGTCTGTACATTAAGATGAGAACATTTCATGGAATATTTGAAATGAAAAAATTTCTTTATTGATAATACTTCCGTAAATGTTCCATATTCCAAGGTCTGGGAACAGGTTTCCCATCCATACTCTCCAACCAATAAGTGGTCGGTCTCACTGTTCTGGTGACTCTATAGAGGCTCTCCTAGTTGGGTGATAACTTTCCCATGATGGGATCCTTGGTGTTCTGAAATACTCTTTTTAGGACAAGGTCTCCAACTTGGAAGCTGGCAGGTTTAAGCCCTAGTTTTGAGTGGCTAACCATCTTGTGCTGATATGCTTCCATCATGACCACGGCTTGCTCCCTTCTCTCTTCAAGCAAGTCCAAGTTTTCTGTAAGTTGCTGGTTATTGGTCTCTTCGTTGAAAGCTTCAATCCTTAGGGTAGGCATGCCGATCTAATAGGGATCACTGCTTCGGTGCCATAGGCGAGTGAAAAGGGAGTTTCTGATGTTGGAGTTCTCCTAGTTGTTCTGTAAGCCCAAAGCACTCCAAGGAGTTCTTCAACCCACTTTCCCTAATCTCCCTCCAATCTCTTTTTAAGAGCATTAAGGATTGTTCGGTTAGTGACCTCTACTTGCCCATTGGCTTGGGGATGACCAAGTGAGGAGAAGTGTTGATTGATATTCAGGTCTTGGCAGAACTTTTTGAATGTCTTACCAGCAAACTGCGTGCCGTTGTCTGAGACGATCACGCGAGATATACCGAACCTGCAAACTATATTCTTCCAAGTGAAACTTTTGACTTCCTTCTCTGTAATGTGTTAGTGGCTCTGCTTCCGCCTGTTTTGAAAAGTAGTCGATAGCTACCAATAGATATTTCCTGTTTGGCGTGGCTTTAGGCAATGGGCCTATGATGTCCATTCTCCATTGTGCAAAAGGCTATGGGCTTGTGATAAGGATGAGTTCATGACGGGGCTGGTATTGGTAGGGGGCAAACCTTTGGCATTTGTCACACTTCCGAGCGTATTCTTTTGCCTCCCTTAGCATTCTAGACCAGTAGTAGCCCTATGTTAGAGCTCGGTGCACTATGGTTCTGCCCCCATTATGATTTCCACATATTCCTTCATGAATTTCTGCCAGGATGTACTGAGACTCTTCTGGAGCCAGGCATTTTAACAATGGCTGAGAATAAGACCTTTGGTAAAGCCTCTCATTCATGACAAGGTACCGAGCTGCTCTGATTCGAACTCTTTTTGCCTTATTCTTGTCTTTTGGGAAGAGCCCTTCTTCTAGGTACTGGAGGATGGGAGTCATCCAGTTCTGAGGTTGTTCTGTAATTTGGGCGACCTGGACTTCTTCGATGCCAGGGATTGGCTGATGGGAGATTCTTAGTGTTGAGTCCCTTTCTGACTTCATATGGGATGCCATGTTTGCCAAGGCATCAGCTTGGTAGTTCTGACCCTTTCTATTTTTTGGATTGAGAATGCTCGGAAGGAGCGTTTCAACAAGTTGACCAATTTTGAATACCGAAGCATTCTTTCGTCTTTGACAGCAAACTCTTCCTAAACTTGGTTGACCACTAATTGGGAGTCAGAAAAGGCTTCGAGGTTCTGAGCCTCGCATTCTCGTGCTAGCTTCATCCCTAGGATAAAGGCCTCATATTCTGCTTCATTGTTGGAGGCTCTGAACCCTAAGCTTGCTGCCCTTTTTGTTATGAGCCCATCAGGGGACTGCAATACCAATCCGACACTAGCACCTCGGTCGGTAGATGACCCGTCAGTGTATAGCTACCATGTCCCCAAATTTTCACAAAGTTGTGCTCTGTCCAGTAGTGCTGGGGTGAATTCGGCAACGAAGTCTGCCAAGGCTTGCCCTTTAATTGAGATCCGTGGAACATAGGATATGTCGAGCTCCCCTAGTTCCACCGACCATTTGACTAATCATCTTGATACCTCTGGCTTCCTCAATACTGACTTCAAGGGATAAGCAGTTGGGATTTCTATGGGATGAGCCTGAAAGTAGGGTCTGAGCTTCCGCGCAGATACTATAAGTGCAAGAGCCAGTTTTTCGATCTCGGGGTACCTATTCTCTGTGTCTAACAGTGCTCTACTGACATAAAATATGGGCCTCTGCACACCCCTGTCTTGCCTGACTAGTACAGAACTGATAGCGTTCTCGGAGACTGCAAGGTAGAGAAGTAGCTTTTCCCCTTTGATTGGCTTTAACAAGAGCTCAGGTGAAGCTAGGTACTCCTTCAGTTCCTGAAAGGATTTTTCACATTCGTCCGTCCATTGCAGAGCTTTGTTACCTTTCAGAGCTTTGAAAAATGGTAGGCAAAGATCAGTAGATTTGGAGATAAATCTGCTCAGAGCTGCTATTCTGTCATTCAGAGCCTAAATGTCTTTCTTGGTCCTTGGTGACTCTAGTGCGATCAGGGCCCCAATTTGGGTGGGGTTCGCCTCTATACCTCTTTGAGAGACTATGTATCCTAAGAATTTTCCCTTTGTTACACCAAAGGTGCATTTCGAGGGATTGAGCTTCATCTTGTACTGCCTTAGGATGTCAAACGTTTGAGCCAGGTGCTGGAGGTGGCTGCTCTTCCGTAGGCTTTTGACCAACATATCATCAATATAGATTTCCATGGTATTGCCGATCAAAGGGTTGAATATCTTATTAACCAGACGCTGGTATGTGGCCCCAGCATTTTTTAGTCCGAACGGCATCAATCTATAGCAATAGAGACCTCGTTTGGTTATGAATGATGTTTTCTCCTGATTAGGAGGGTGCATCTGTATTTGATTGTATCCTGAATAGGCATCCATGAAGCTCATAAGTTCGTGCCCTATAGTAGCATTGACTAACTGATCTATCCTCAGTAGAGGAAAGCTATCTTTGGGGCAAGCCTTGTTGAGGTCTGTATAGTTGACGTAGACTCTCCACTTGCCATTTTTCTTTTTGACCAGAACAGTGTTAGCTAGGTAATCAGGATAGAATACCTCTCGTATCATGTTGGCATCGAGTAGCCTTTGGACCTCATCGTTGATGATCTGGTGCCGCTCTGGAGCGAGTGGCCTTCTCTTCTGCCTTACTGGTGGATGGTCTGGATCCACCATCAGTTTGTGAGTGATGAGGTCTGGATCTATTTCTTCCATATCCCTTGTTTCCCAGGCAAACACGGAGAGGTTTTTCTTCAAGAATTTGATCAACTCATCCTGCTCGGCAAATGTCAGGTCTGGGCCTATCTCCAGGTAGTGCCCCTGGTCTTCCGAGCTGACCAGGACCTTAATGGGTTCCCCTATGGGCTTGGCCCTGCTGTCCTTTCCTCTGGGGCTTAGTGGCTCGCCAATCTTGGAGGGACAGTCTTTTGCCTCGTGATAATAGGAGTGGATTGGATCCCCACATTCACGGGCATGTAGTAATTGCTATTTGGGGGCCTTGGCCTTGAGTGCGAGAGCATGGCATTCTCTGGAAGTTGGTTGGCATCCTTTGATAGAGTAGACAATCTAATCGTGAACGTACTTTAGGCATTGGTGGAGGGTTGATGTGACTGCTCCTATCTCGTGTAGCCAAGGCCTCCCAATTATGACATTGTAGGGGGATTTGGCATTCAAAACCATGTATTCAGTTACTGTGGTTTTTTGTCCGTTCCCTTCTCCTGTAGTGGTGGCAAGATCAATCCTTCCCAATGGAGTGTTGAGATTCCCATCAAAACCTGCCATGATCACACCAGTGGGCTTAATGTCACTGGGGTTGAGCTTCATCTACCTGAAAGGGTCATAGAACAGAATGTTAGTCGAGCTCCTAGTGTCCACAAGGACTCTTTGGATCTCAAAGTTGGCAATTTTGAGGGAGATGACTAGGGCATCACTATGAGGGCAATGTACCCCTACAAGGTCTTAATCCGAGAACTGGATTTCTGGTACAGGCCTTAACCTTTTTTCCACGTTAAAGATCTGTATGATGTTGGGAGTAGTCCTAGCCTTCCGAGCATAACGTTTCCTCGATCTATTGGAGGTCCCAGTTGCAGGGGAATCTGCGTGTAGGACAGAGATTACTTGGTTGTTCTACCATGGAGGCTCATTCCGTCCTTCCCTTTGTTCCTGTCTCTGGTCGGGCTTCCTCTGTTGGGGCCAATCATCACGGGGGTTCTGCCCTCCGTCCTGCTTGATGAACTCCTGTAGTCGTCCTCTCATAATTAGCTGCTCAATCTCGTGTTTGAGAGTTTTACAAGTGTTGATTGTGTGCCCGCGGTCCTTGTAAAAATCATAATACTTGGTTTGATCTCGGTAGCTGGGGTCACCTTTCAAAGGCTCTGGCCATCTCAAGTTTTCTCGAGATCTCACTTGCCTCAGTATGTTGTATAAAGAGGTGTTCAGAGGAGTAAAATTATTGAACTCTCTTAGCCCAGAATTATAGGAAGTTCTGGGTAACCCCTTTTTCTGGGCTTCAGGCTCTCTTCCTAGCCGAGCTAGGGTCCTTCCTCTGGTCGTCCTTCCTCTGACTGTCTTTCTTCTGGTCGTCTTTTTGGGCTTGTTCCTTAATCTTTATAGAAGTGTCTTTGGCCTCCTCCAAGTTAATGTATTTCCTTGCTCGGTCCATGAGAGCTGCCATGTTCGCAGGGGAATTTTTTGTCAAGGAGTCCCCAAAGCCTCCTTATGCAAAGCCAGAAGCCAAAGCAGCTACGAGGAAACTGGGGCTGCAGTCTGTAACCTCAGTGAGTTCGACGTTGAAACGCACAATATATCCTCTGAGGGTTTCTTCCTTTGTTTGTTTTATGTTCAACAAAAATTCAGAACCCTTCCTCAACCTCCTACTGGTCATGAATCTGCCCAGGAATCTTCTACCAAGCTCACAGAAACTAGTAACTGAGTTCGGCGAGAGGTGATGGAACCACTTTAGAGCAATGCCATTGAGGCTGGTCACGAATGTTCGGCATAGAAAGGCGTCAGAAGTGTCGTATAGAACCATGGTGTGCTGGTAGTGGGAGAAGTGGTCCCCTGGATCCCCTGTCCCATCATAAGGAGTGAATTTTGGGACAATGAACTTCTTGGGTCTCTCCTCGGCCATGATAGCATTAGTGAATGGGGTGGCAAACCTGCCGAGCGGCCTAGCCAATTCGTCTTGTTCTGGGGGGTTTTGAGCACCTCTCATAACAACAGTGTGGTCCATTGATTCTGTAACTTCCTCAACTCTTAGTGATCCTCTTGGCAAGATAGGCTGCTGCGAGTCAGGCCTTGCAGCTTCAGAGCTTATATGGACAGGATGATCTCGGCCCATTACTGGGGGGTTATTCTGATTCTCTTGGGCTGGTGGTGCAGAGCCACTTGAGGTTGAGATTCTTGTGGTACAGGGTTTGCTCCTGAAGCCCCAGGAACTGAAACCTTAGTGGTGCTTCGGTAATGGACCTCTGGGATGAAAGCTGGTACCCCTCTGCCAGCGACTGCTGATGGCTGGGGATCTCCACGAATGTGGACAGTAGCAGAAGGTTGCGCCTCCTGAGTGTTTGCGTTGACAGGTGGATTCTGAGGATTAGTTTCATGACTCTAGGTGAGCATTGCCAGAGTTCTAGACATGGTCAGAAGTTGTTCTTGCACCAACTAGTTCTGCCGCTTGAATTCGGCAAGCTCTTGCCGTACGGGATCATTCACTCGTCTTCTTCCTCATCCGGCAAGCGGTTGAGGTTGAGGGTTCTAAGAATTTTGAGTATTCTTCCTTGGCCGGAGATTGGGAGCCATAATCCTTTAGAAAAAGGAGAATGAGTTTGAATTAGTAGAGCACTTGGTAATTGTCGTTCCCACAGACGACGCCAAACTGATGCTACACTTTTTGGCCCATGTATAATCCGAGCTCGGCTCCCTGAAGAACACTCAAAGAAGAAGATCAGAGGACCACCGGATTGGCTCCGGCGGTAGCCGCTCCGATGCTTAAGTTAATAAAACTAAATTGTAAAACTAAATTTAAAGACTATAATGAAAGCCAAATAATGAGCATGACCATAAAGCGTACCTTTAGGGTTTAATTTATAGGCTGTGGCTTTCCTAAGTTGATTAGGATTTGGAGCCATGAAAGTAGGGATTCGATCATCAGAGATAGTAGTTACCTTATTGGTCATTGCATCAAAATAGAGATAACCATGTGTGACAGTTTCCTTGTAAAAGACTGTTTCCTTATTCTCTGCTCTGCAGATGTGAAGGCGGTGATGAGCTCAAAATTGTTACTCCGAAGTTTTGTGTTCAGTCTCGTGAGTTCTGTTAGAATGTAGATATGCTCTGGAGGAATGTGCTCGACCCCTTCAGATATATAGGTCTACCCTGAATGGCCGAGCGCGAGCTGTACTGAGTTGAACTGGCCGAGCATAGGCTGAACTATAGATACACGTGTCAAGTGATGATTGGTCTTGTCATTTTGTGGTATATCAATACCATTTGGGAACATCACCAACCAACCTTCCCACTTAAGGGCTAATAATCAACTCCACATGCCTACGAATACTCTCAGTGATTGTAATGACATTAATCTTGTAGCCAAAAATTCGCATAATGATGCTAATTTATGGAGAATTCAAACCGAAGGAGGGTGTCATGAACGGATGTCCAATGTAGAATCAAATAAATCAAAAATTGGGTTAGGTGTGTTCCAAGGAAATTTTCCATAATTCACACCCAAAGAGTGTAGACAATTTAATCTTCAACTAGTGGTGGATCTAAATCATAGATTTAGGAGGACAAAAATACAAAAAATAAAATAAAATTTGAGTGGGTCTTTTACGGAAAAAAAAAATAAAGATTTGACATGGCTACTCCTATATTTTTTTTTTTTGGAAAAATATTCTATATAAAATAAAAATAAAAAATCACATTTTCAAATGGCCCCCCAACCTCATATGGCTCCACCACTACCTTCAACAACTACCACGAGGGGATAAAACTTGCCTACAATTTGGGAAGGACATTAAAACAATTCTTGTAATATGTAAAACTAGTATAATAAATGCAAGTCAATATTACATAAAATCGTATATAAGAAGAAAGTATTCATTTACAGTCATTATCCGATGTGAAGTAAGGTTCCCTCACTAAATATCAAAATTTCCATGAAACACTAAATCTAGTCACATATACTTAATTGAAGAATACTATTAAATGATTGGAGAATAATTAGTATTCTTCAATTAAGCTACAGGACCGGCTCTAAATTCTTCTATGATCTCAAAGTACTTAATTGAAGAATACTAGATGATTGGAGAAGAATTTAGAACACTGGTCTCAAATCATCCCTAAAACTAGTTTCATGCTTTCAGATCATAGAAGAATTAGTAATTACAGCTGAGGTACTTTGAGACAAGTATTCTCCAATAAACACTAAATCTAGTCACACATACACAAGCACAAGATTCAAACCCCTCATTTGATAAAATCTCATTGCATGAAACATGCATACAAATAATTATATATAGTTAAATCATTCTCTGCTAACTCCCTAGTTTCCAAAAATAACGTAATTAGAAAGAAATGGCTGTAAAAAGAGAAAAATAAACAAAACAGAACAAATCTACAAGGAACAAGTCATGTTGGCAATTGTAACTTGAATGATCATAATTATGCATAAAGATTACAAATTTATTTTGTTACAAACTTGTCCAGCATTCAAAAAGCTGGAGCAGTTGATCAAATACATGAAATCAATCATGTGCCTGAGCTCACCAAACTTCAAAAATATGCTTAAAAGAAGTGTTTAACCAGACTAAAAAATCAATTCATCAATCACTCGGAGGCACAGGAAAAAAACAGATTAAAAAGGAGGGAATCTAGAAAGAAGAAAGTGCAAAAAAAAATTAAAACAGATCACCTAAATTTAGTCAGTAGCACCAATCTTGGACATTGGAGCACTGTTTGCCTCACATGAATCGCGCACAGCTTTTTGTATCATGCCAGGCCATGTCAAAAGAATTGTGAGATAAAGTCTTGCCAACAACCACCAATACATATGCAATGGAAATGATGAGAAATAATTCGCTGCTATAGGTAGAAGTTGGCAAACCATCATTAGTCATGCTTGATCCCCAAGACTTTCATAGCTAGCTCCCATGTGACAATTGCAGCTGCATTTGCAGGGAATGCCCTCACAATAGTAGGACCTAAACCTGTATAGCATCCTCTAAGTCCAGAACTCCTGTAAATCTACCATAAACGACCCAGTAAGCCTCCAAGGTATTTTTTTCTCTCTTCCTTCTCATTAAGAAATTTTTTCTAAAGTCTAAACTAATGAGATCAGGATATTTTACCGATTTCAAAATCCGAACCGGATTTGTAGTAGAGCTTCTATCTGGGGCAGTCTGGATTATGGTTTTTGCCACATCCAAAGGCAGCACAGCAGACCAGTACTGAAATCAGTGAAGTGGTAGAAAATAGGGTCAAGAAGAAAACAATTTAAAACACACAAATTGAAGAAGAATAGGAAGACAAAGGGGAAAGAAGGCTCTTCAAAATAGGTGAAATGTAGTAGTCCATCAGGATAAGCTAAGTAATTAAAATACTTGCAGGCTAAGTAATTAAAATACTTGCAGATGTTTCTAAAAACAAAAAAGCTTACAGCTATACCACTGAGACCACCACTCATAATCCCAACACCTACATCAATCAAGTTGGTCTGGCTGGAACTGGACGACTCATCTTTCAGGTGTAAATGCATGTAATAACGAATGTACTCATAATTGATAAAGAAGACTGCATTTCCAAGAGATTCTCTTAATAAGGTTGTGATACCACCTCGAAAAATGCCAGTAACCTGGAAAGGCAGTCTGTCAGCTTGAAGCTACATCAGATGCCTAATTGACAATAAACAATGATTTTCTTACCCCTTCAGTTTTTACAGTTTTAAGGGCACAATCAAGAGGATTACTGTATCTACTGTACTTTGGAACCAAAGAGTCAGTCCCTTGGACTTGCATCCTACACTGGAAAAGCTCATTGTCACAAGCATGATCTGGGAAACAACAGGGCAGTGCATTAGCTCATCAATTCACTTACCTTCACCAGCTCTGATGGACATAGTACAAAGCTGATAATAGCTCCACTAAAAGCTGCAGAAGGAATAATTACTTGGGGCTGTGGCTTACCACTTTGAAGTCCTCCCTTCACCAACAAAAAAAGTAAGTTAAACATAAATACCCAGTAGGTGCAAAAAATCAATCTGCAGAAGCCAAAGCTTGGTTTGGAATTGCCTCTGACTCAGCCAGAAGCAGTTCCCACAGATGAAGCAAAAATAAAATCAGCAAACAGATTCACTTTCAAACAAACCTCCAATGATTGTTTTGTTTGTGAATAAATGCCAAAAAGAAGTGAACTTTCAAAGGCCATCCCCACAAAAGAAGATGTTGCACCTCGGTAAAGTCCTTTCACCTGTTAAAGACCATCATCAGTGCATCACTTAGTTCTGGTTTGGTAATTAAAGGATGGGGAATTTAAAGAACACTCACCTAGTTAGTAACAAACTAACAATAAGAAAAAGCCCAAAGACAAACTAACATTTTGAATTAGAACATGTAAATCACACCAATTACATCAATTACAATAAAAAAAAATAGAGTTTCTTTCATTCTTATAGGCATATGAATTGTTGTATGGGGTGGACAAGGAAACAGTCAACAGACCTTTGAGTTCCACAGCTCAATCTTGCTTTCAGGGTCTTCATATCTTAATTATAGAATTACGGATTTTGAATTAAAAGTTAGACCCAGTTCATTGTTCTTTAGTGTTAGTCATACTCGTATAAATTTCAAGCAAAGGGCTGCAATTTTTTGTGAAAAAATAAAAAAAATTGATTTTCCACCGGAAGAAAGAGAGGGTGGGGACTGGGGAGTCAAATTCAAGGTTGTCTTTTTTCCATCATTTTAGCATTGAAAGGAATTTGTGCAAAATAACAGGACAAAATCACATGTAAAATATTTTTTAAATGTTGATATTTCTGGTCAAAAAAAAAAATCATATCACTATTATGGTTTTCATCTAAAATTTCAGAGAAATAATAAAAACTATGGTCATTCTGGTTTTCGCCAGACCTACGAAATACCCCAGAACAAAATTTCTAGTTTCAGTACTGCTGATGAAATGACTTGTTCAAAAAGGCAAATCTGGATGCCCAAAGCGATAAATTACAATGTCCTTGGAAATGGAAGTTAATGGGTTGATGAAATCATTAATATTGGAATGACAGAGACTGAGAGTCGTGAATAATTGTAAGATTACAAGATTCTACTACATTTGGTGTGGAATAAGTAAAAAGGGTTTCAGTTTTCCTAGGTTTAGTTCTCAAGGTTTTGTGACAAGAAGTTTCAAAGAACTAAATTTTGGGTTTCGTGAGAATATGTTCACACTAATCCAATTCAACATCTGGAGTGACCAAAACTAAACACAAAACCAAAGGTTCAACACTGTTTCTAACAATATATGTGATGTTGTTTTGCCAGATCCATAGTAACACAATGACTTAGGTGTGGTATTGAATAGGTGGAGAAGAGTCAAGGGTTCGACTCTTGCCATTGACCAAAATATATATATATATAAAGGTATATCTACATATATAAATATTATCAATATATAAATGAACAAATATGAGGAGAGCCTTGACACAACGGTAAAGTTACTTCATTGTGACCACAGGTTTGAGTCACGAAAACACCCTCTCCGATTGCGGAGGTAAGGCTGCATACATCTAACCCTTCCCAGATCTCGCAATGGCAGGAGCCTCACGCATTGGGTTTGCCCTTTTGCCCATATAAATAAATAAATATATACAACAATACACACGCAATTTTTTGTTGTTGCTTTTAATTTGAACTGCTACATATAAGTTTCTTTATTAGGAGATGCATATTCAACCTAAAGCCAGTTCAAAAAAACTCAGGGAAAGAGAGAGTGCATGGTAACAATATGATTCACAGGGTAACATGATGGTTTTAACAATAATATAGACTATTTTTGTTAAGTAACAATGTTGTAGACTATATTAATAATAAGATTTGAAAAAAAAATAAGAAGTTGAAAGTGTCGTGTTACCGCCAAGGATCAAAATATCGTTTTGATGTATAGTTTCGGTCTGTCCGGAAATGAAAACGTTTCGGAAACATAATGGAAACGGAGAAAAAGTTAGAAACATGTGAAAACATAACTTAAAATTTATTTATTTATACAAATAAACCTATTTATTGAATATTTGTTCATGTTTAAGGCATATACATCATATTCATGATAAATGACATAATAGATATATATTATGTAATATCCACGAATTAGATAATTTGACACAAGTTACATACAAAACAAAAAGTAAAACAAATAGCGATTTAAACCTATTGTAATTAGTAATTTAGTATTAAAATAGTTGTTTCTCTACACTTTATTTACCCTACTACTTTTATATTATTTTAGAAAAAATAATAGAAATATCTTCTTGTAATTTTGAGTCTTAATCCTTGAAAATAAATGGATATAACTTTTTACTAACTTTTAGAATTATTATTGATACAAAAGAAATGTTTCCTTTGATTCAATATGTTTCCTCTGATTCAATATGTTTCCTCTGATTCGGTATGTTTTCACGGAAACAATTTTGTTTCCATGGAAACATGTGAATTTCGATATTCCACTAGTGTTTCGTTTCGGTTTCCTGAGAAACGGAAACGTTTCAACTGTTTCGATAGAAAAGAAACGAAATTTTGATCCTTAGTTACCGCTTTAAATGGGATTCAGGAGAAGGAATTACCAACCTAAATCTACCAGGCTAAAGCGCTTTTCCAACAAACAAAAGCATTTGCACCAAACGAGTCACAAGACCATAAATCACACCGAAAAACAAAAGGAGACCTGAACTTCATTTCTTTTTGTGTCTAAATGTGGTCCACTTACCTAGTGGTTCAAATGTGGTGATAACAAAAATTGTCTGCCTCTTCACTTTTTTGGTCCTTTCAAGTTACTTCCTTCTCCAACATTATTTTTTCTTGTAAATAGAAAGAGTATGATGATTTCCTCCCCACTACGTGCTCACAAGGTATATTTAGTCCCTAAGCACTTGTAAATGCTTGCTATATTATCTTCTATGCACTGAACCTATCATCCTGATGTCTACACATATATAGGCACATGCAAATATATAGACGAGTGCACATACCAAATGAAACACACACACACTGTGTGTGTGTGTGTGTGTTGGGGGGGGGGGGGGGGGGAGAACATTCATCTAACTATCGGAAATGGAAATGCACAGACAGAAAACTATGACTTAAAGTTGGGTCTCACAAGAAGTTCAAGGAGCATACTCCTTCAGTCTTGAGTGTCCTAGCAGTGCAATGCCAACCACTTCTGTACTTTATCCCATGAGCTTCAGTATTGTGTTTTTGCAGCTTCACCTGATAAATTAGAATTGTAATGTGTAAGAACCACAGAGCCTGGGAATATCAGATTAGTTTCAGATATTCCCTTCAGTACCCATTAAAATAGATTTTGGTGCTTGAGGCCCACAATATCCTGATTTCTCAGTAGTTATGTACAGTCAACTTTACAGTCTGAAAACTGACAAGCAAAATGAAGAGCCAGCTATGGTAAAAAAGGACAACTGAATGAGATTTAAGCCTCATCCATGGTATGCCCAAGTTACGATAATGAGGATGATGGCAATTAGAATGATGATTATCAAAATACCACCCAATCAAGTATCTGGTCATGGAAAAGGAGATCAGTGTTGGACATGATTAAATTGCTGAGCTTGAAATCATTATCTTGTGCTCATCTCTCGACAAATTACAATAGCTCATTCAGGTTATGCAAAAGATGAACTTCAAGTTGATATATGGCAAGAGAGCCACATATCCAGATTTCAGAGGATGATATCAAAGCACAAACCTGATCATATTTAAATGTTGGATTACTCATATTCATACAATATACTAAGAAAATAAGCACACTCAGAAACCTTTAAAAGGATCCACCAAAGATTTGGCATCTCAGAAAGAGTGTCATGAAACATTGACTAGGCATACCAAATGTTAACACATAATAATGGCTTGGGATGTAAAATTCAACTATTCCAGGTTTTATCTTGATTGTGATTCTGGCCCATTTTACCAGCTCATAACTTCAGCAGATAAATAAATTAGCATAAACCACATGCAAAATTCAGGTTTAATATGGAAAGATATGGCAGAAGTACATACAGGCCACCAGCCAGATTTAAGCCTGCTTCTAAACTTGCTATCGAGATAAGTAACACAAGTCACAAAGGAGCACCAAAGAATTACAAGTACAAAGGTATAGATTCTTTAGCAACATTCTATTTCTTGAAAAAGTTTTAAAATAACACCATTTTTAATTCCAAAGTGAGAGAGAAAGAGAGAGCACTAATTGAGTAGACTACCATAATTTCTGTTAATTAAAATATGTGGTTTCAAATTTTAACCAAAGTTTCTTGAAATCGAGATTCAAGATCTCTAGGACTGAATTGAGAGTTGTAAAACTCTGCCAAATAGAAAAATTATAACATATAATACAATTTATGTATGAGGCAAAAGCTACTTAGAGAATTAGAGGCCCAAAAGTACACTGAAGAAGAGCTTAGGAAATTAGTCCATCATTCTTACTGATCCATTCAGCACAAATGCAAGGAACAGATTTTTCCACAAGTAGGACCTACTAATTAATGGACTGTTTAACTAAATGGAGGATCAAAAGCATACCATTTTTTGCAGGGAACTAAGGTAAAAAAAAAATATCACACGTGTATACATGGATAATGGAGCGCAAACATGAATTGGTTAACTACTTTTTAACCTTCTTATAGAAGATCATAGCTTTACTTCAAACAAAAACCAATGCTTGAATGCTGAATACACAGGCTTAAACTTGGTAACCTTTTTTACACATGTTCATAGGTGTAACTCAAGGTATTAAAGTAAGATTTAATTCATGAATAGTGTTATGAATTATGATTTTTTTAAAAAAAAATGCACTATTAGTCTGAATACCTAACAATCACTTGTCACACATTTTCACAACTTGTACCAGCTACCATCAAATGCAACATGGTCATACACTAATACCCCTATTTATTTTGTTGTGAGTCACCTCCAATTTTCTAATTGAACCTCAGGATATCTCTCCCACTTGCACCCTCCCCTGGCACATAATGATTTTATTTTTATCTACAAGAGAATATTATATTAACAAGGCACCCGAGGAAGACAAACCTATGTACAAAAGAAGGGATAGTCACAAAAATTAAAGCCTTAAATCCCCCCCCAAATAAAAACTAAGAAACTATCTAACTACATGGAATATTCTTCTTTCAACCAAAAGAAAACAACTGCAAAAAAATTGCCTTTAAACTTCCAAGTTGCCCTCTTATTCCTCTCCTTCCATAGGCACCAATACGCTTTAAATCTTGAAGCACCTTCACATGGCCCTTCAATCATAGAAGACCCCAGTGAGACATCAATAATCTTGGAAGGTGTATTTGACATGAGGACCCACAAGTGGATGATATGATTAATATTTATTTTAAAAAATTGAGTGATAGTAGGAAATTTTAATAAAGCATCCTATATTTTTTCAATTTCTAAATTTTTTAAGGCTTTAGGAATAGTATTTGGATTTTATATTGTTACTATGTTGGATAAGGTTAAACCTGAAAGGTTATTATGGCTTATTAAGATTTTGTAAGGCCTATAAATAGGCCTCTTGGGGAAAAATGAGATAAAATTGTTGAAAATTGATCAACTATGAGCATTTGAAAGAGTTTCAATCCCTCACTATTGTTATTTCATTCATCTATTTCTGTCTTTGTAGTCTTCTTTCCCTCTCCCTTTGACATTTGTTTTTCTTCTTTCTTTAGTTATATTTCTATCTTATCTTATGATTGAGAGGCTTGAAAGTCGCTTTTGAACCCTCCCTCCTTTCTTTCTCCCATTTCCCTTCTCCTTTTTTCTAATCATATATTTTAAAGAAAAAAATTCAACATAGTTTATTCACCCAGCACAAGTTTGAAGAAATTATGTTCAAGCCAAGGTAAATCAATAATATAAAGCACTATGCATTTGAAGCTTTTGAGAAAATGTAACAATAGAACTTTTTTCTTAAAGATCACACTTTTCTTTTTCTAAATTGTTTATCCAAACAAATTATAACATTTTTTGTAGTTTTCCAAATTTGCATTTCTATTACTAGGAGTGACAATTTATAAAGCACAGACACTCTATTTTAGTTCACGAATATGTTTGGACACGTCCTGGACACCTGTCAAACACACAAAAAAACAAGTCCAAATTTTTTTATTTTTGGACACACCACGTACACATTAAGACACGTTTTCTATTTATTTATTTATTTTTTGAATTTTTTCTCTCTTTTTCTCCTATTCTTCATTGCTTTTTTTTTTGACACACACACACACACATATATGTGTTCTATGTAGTTAGTAAATTTGTTTTGGAACTTAGATTATGGATGTTGATAATTAAATAAAGAAGTTCTTTGTTATTTTGATATTTTAATAATATTTTGTAATTTGTGTGTTTTTATGTCAATTGTGATTGAAATAATATTAAATTTTTATGATAGTCATATAAAATATATATATATATATATATTCCTGACGTATCCGTATCCTATTTTTTTAGAAAGGAGTTCACGTGTTTATGTCATATCGTGCCGTGTCGTATCCGTCTCCCATGTCCGTACTTCTTAAGTGACAATCATTGGTAAGATAAGTGAACATTATGGAGCCATGCTTGACATTGTGGTAAAGTTCAGGCTAAATAATGTGAATACAAGGTTTTGGGTTTAAGGGAAACCACTTTGCACAAATATAAATCAAAGGTCGCATATGTACCCAATCCACCATTTCCAACACCTTTAATTGAGAAACCAACATTAGCTAATTAAAGAGGTCATTAATAGTATTGGTCCGGCTTACGCAGGAAGTTTGGAGATAGACCTAATCTTTGACATTATTATTACACAAAGTGATTACTTTTAGATCTGAACCTGCATTCTCAGTCTTTACAGTGTAAGCATTTTATCAATACACCCTATTAACATATTTTTTTATAAGTTCCCCTACCAACATTGGAACTTCTTTAAAAAAAATATTATCAATACACCAAGAATACCTGTCTTACAGTATCATTAACAACACCCACTGTTTATGTGCAAGAGCAGAGGAAACATTGAATCATCTTCTCACTCATTGTGAAGTAGCAAGAGAGGTTTGGAGCCTTTTCCTTTCTTTGTTTGGTTGTAGTTGGAAACTTGGATGATGCCTTTTGAGTTGGGGATACCATGGGGTGAGGAAGGACCTTTGAATTGCATGAGAATGGCTCTCCTCTTTGTATCATATGGAACATATGGAAAGAGAGGAATAGAAGAAATTTTGATGGGGACGATCTCCCACCTTAGAAACGTAAAGAAAGTGTTTTGAATAGAAACTAGTCCTATCTCTTGAATAGAAACTAGTCCTATCTCCTATGTATTTAGAATCATATTTGGATTTTTTAGGGGGAACTTAAGCTTTAATTTTTGTAGCCATACCCTTTTGGTAACTATGAGTTTGCCCCCTTTGGGCACCTTTAATACATGTATACCTTCCCGATCCAAAAAAAATAAAAAATTCCTTAACAACACCCACAATCTGCTCCAGTTCTGTAGTTACGCCAAATCATCAGTTCACCAGGGTTGAGAAAATGTGCCAATAAATATCAATTTGTGCTAACACTGTTAATCGATAAGGTGTATACAACTACCTAAATAACTTCTCTGGATCAAAGCTGGTTCGCCCTTCAGTATTTGAAAAAGTCTGTGAAAGAAGGTATGTGTTCTCAATCAATAATAACAGAATCAAGATTCCCAATTTGAAATTCGAAGATATAGATCCCTCCAAGTCCTTGGACAGCTGAATCCAGTGTTAATAAATGAATGAACAAATAAAGAAATTACTCTAGTAACCCACGACAAATGAAGTCAATTCGTGCGTGTCTGGATGTGTAAGTACCAGTACAGACAACCAGAGAAAAGAAATGGCGGAAAAGGGGGCAAACCTTGACGGTGTCAAAGGGATGACCGATGATTACAGTAGCAAGACCGGCAAGCAAACCCGCCAAATACTCCTTGTAACTCGAACTCTCCTCCATATCTCTCTCCCTCTTCCTCTTCCTAAACTCGTCTAGCTCACAGCAACTATCATGGTGTCTTTGTCAATGGCCACAAGTTTTGGTCAGACCGGAGTTTAGTGCGCTTTTGACGAGTCAACACAGTCAGAATACTGTGATGTTTGTGGGAGAAAATTGGACTTGGGCCGTTTGACGAGCTTTTACACCATCTTCGCTCTTTGTATTTACCAAAGTTATTTTCAAAAACATGTTTTTATTAATTAGGATAATTTAACCAACCTTCCTTCGCTTAGTTGACAATTGCTGAACTTCTCTTTTGTTGTTTCATATTACACTTTCTCCTTTTTATAATATATATAGATTTTCTCTATACAAAATTTAATTTTAATTAAGTTTTTTTATATAACTAAAATACTTTTATATATTATTGTGATTTTTCTTTTTTTTTCTTTTTCTTTTTTTAGAGATCACAATAAACATCTCTATAATTATTAAATATTACAAAAAATGTCATATTTCTCGTTAATTCTAATTAAAGAAGTCAATGTAATATCAGATATCATAAAAGACGTTTATGTAATAATCAGATATCAAAAAATAAGCCACTATAATTATCTCTTATTAATTTGGTCAAAAAAATTTAAATTAATTTTATTTTTTAAAACTTAATAAAACATGTTTGCGAAAAATATATTGGATAATGTTATGTGACTCACGCATCTTTGTCCAAAAAAGGTGCTCAAATGATGTCACTGATACGAGAACCGTTGATCAATGAAATGATTTTTTAAAAAATAATTAATGTAATAATAATTAATGGTATCCTTTATTCTAACAAAGATATAAACAAACATGCATAGGCCATAAAACATCAATCAAACACATTAGGTGTGTTTAGAGAAACTTCTCTAAGCTTAAAGTTTAACATCCATCTCTATTGTGAATGGGTTTTGGAATTTTGCTTCGAAAAAGAATAAAGTTTTGATGTAAGATTGATCTCCTTTAATATCAATTGTCACAGTTCGAATGTACCCAAAGGATTAGTCCAGGCAACATACGTCCTATTTCCATCCTACGCTTTATTTATATCTATTGCTGAAATGTTGCAGGTCCATTTTTTCCAAGCAAAAGAACAAATAAACGATTGCAGGCCAATGTCCTACCGTATATAATACATGTTTTTAGGTGATATTCTTGAACTTGCGCTTTTATCTCATAGACAAAGTACAGCACTCCCAAGTTCCCATTTCTATAAGAATAATATTATCCTTATCATAATATTTTATCAAATTTTTTTATTTACTAACGTGATTGTTCAAGTGCTAGTGAATTCAGTCTTTCTAGTACTAATCAATTGAAACTTTTAAACACACTTGATATGACTAACACGAACACAGGCTTCATTAACTAGCACTAACAGACTGAATTCGCTAACACCTGAACAGTCACGTAAACAAGTAAAAAATTTTGATAAAATGTTAAAATAAGAATAGAATTATTCTCTCCATAAAAGCAAATAATTTCAGGATTGCAGGGTAAAAGTTACAAATGAAACGACACCAATTTTAATCCAACTCCGTCCCATAAAACTCAAGGTCCATGCTATCAATCACTGAGATGGTCATGGAGAAATGGCCCTCTCGGACATTGATATCTTTATAACCTCCCACCAGATGAATTCATTTATTTTCTGAGATTGATCTCCTGGAGAAATGGTCGTGTTTCATTGAAAATCTTCACACCTATTGAGTCTTCATTCTCGACTTTCAAATGCAATTTATAGTTCCAGTTAGAGTTGTAGCATCATAGCCTCGGCAAAATTGAAAGAGTAACCTTAGATCAAGAAAGCAAGAAACGCTGGGGAAAATGACCCTAGATTTTGCGAAACACACCCCAAATATATGGAAAAGAAGTCTGCTACAACTGTGCAATGGCTGCTCAAATTTTGTACTTGTGCAGGGCCAGCAACGCTCAAATGAGCCAAATCTAAGCAGCCGTCACCACAATGACTGTTTCTCCAAATAAATGGGATAAGGCTTTAAGTTGAGTAATACTACCAGCAATTGCTACAATGGAATGAAATCATGACTTTAAAATGAAATTGGAACATATATGATATGAGACCAGAACATGCATCCTGATGAAATTATGTCAATGTACAGTGACACTGTAAAGAAACAAGGTTTCCTTGTACAAAAGATTATTTAACTTACAGTTATTATATAACCATGACAAAGCTACAAATTCAAACTCTGTTCATGGAGATCTAAAATATAAATAGATTTGAAATCATTTGCTAATAAAGGATTTGCTGGATTGTCACAAAACTCATAACTTACTTGGAATAAACTTAGAAGAATGCCTTTCCACCTTGCCAAGTTGAGCTGTATTTTTCAACACTTCATGTCTTTCAGCTATAAATTTAGCAAATCTAGAACCCTTCCCATCTTTGTTGTTATCTCCTGGTAGTGACTTTGGCAGATCAGGCAAAGAGGGTCCTGGCTTGGGAGATAGTGGAGGCATCAATGCCCATGCTAAAGAAAGGTGCTCATTAGGTCTGTCCAGATCTTCTAAGAGTGATAAATCCTGCATGTCTGTTGGCATGAAAGCAAATAGTCATCAGATTTCACTAGCACAATGTGCTAGCCAACTTTAGCAAATTCATCAGAACTGGCTAATGGGAAACCACATGGAATGAGAGTGATCAGTATTATTTATATATCACGAAAATGATTCCACATTCTGCTTTTCGATACATGCTTATTTCAAAAAAGATATCTTCTGAATTACAAGACAATTTCAAATTTGTCACTTTTGGTGATGACTTTAGTTTTTGGTGGTAAGTAACTACGCTGAAAGCAATCGAATCTGAGCCTGGACATAACATAGAAAACAAATTAAGATTCTACACTGGGCAGGACTTTTCTTTTCCTTTGGGTCCTAGTGTAATCAAACGGGGACTTTTTCCCAGAACGGTCTCGTAACATTTGGCACTTTTATCAGCAGAGGTTCCAATTGTTTGAAAAATGATAAATTGGTGAAGATTTGGCCTTTAAACCGCATCTTGTTAAATTTATTCGTTATCCATGTGGTTTCCAAACAGTGATTTAGCTAAATAACCTTTTGAGAACTTGAAGATAGGCTCCAGAGCTGCACAAGAAATGCTGAAGTTCAGATGTGGTATCACTGTCCCTCCACCATGCCTCGCATTGCTGAATCAACAATATATATTACTAAATATGGCATTCAATCTCCAAGCATTAAAGAGTTCAAAGACTAAATACTGTACTCAAATTTTCAAATATACAAGTACAAAAATAATAGCAAAAGGGCAGGTTTCACTGCTTCTGATCAGGAAACTAAGCCAAATCTACATGCAACAAAGTAGCATGGTATCATATAACATTATCAGTACCCCACTTATGGATTGTAGGAGTTAGTAGTACCACCTTCAAATTGAAATAATATGGAAAGTCGAACCATATGGTATGTGCACTTCTCTAATCTCACCTCTCTTTGGTAAATACCATTAAGGCATTAACCAATCAATCAGCAGTCCCATTGCAACAATCACACTATCAAAGAGTGCATCTCTCATTACAGGGAAATAGTGGAAGAAGTACAGTAAGACCTGCTATATAAAAAGAAATGACAACACCTCCGATTTCATGTGATTTGGTGTGGGAAGGACAGTAACAGAAAGGAGCCAACTCCATTTCCAACTTGCAGGAAATTAAAGGTGTCAAACAAACATGGTCATATCATATTTGACACCATGCAATCCCTAACATCATTGCTGTTAAGGGAAAACCTTGCAATCCAGTTGCATTCTTTTGAAATAGAAAGGCAATTTCATTCCAAACGTACTGGTGTTTGGACCCACTTTCAGAATAAAATACATAGAAAAAAATATTCAAGTTCCTTTCCATTTCACTTGAACACTCGAGTTCATGACAGCATATACAAGATGGCAATGCAGATTTTGGATTTTGTGTCCCTCTGTGTGTGTGTTGTTGGGGGGTGGGGGTCAAGGGGAGGGAAATAGACTCAATAGAGAGCATTATAAAACAAAATGAAATAACTACAATTTGGGGTGATGTTCAAAAGCCCAAATTGTATTCCTCATCTACAGAAGGGGGCAGCAATCCATAGTTGTGACTGTGTGACCCAACTTGGTTGCTTCTTGAAGATGCCATTTCATGGTAAGGCCTAGTGGTAGTCACACTCTAGGCTGTGTTCAAGTATCCCCATTAGCTTGAACACTAATCATCACTAGCCTAGCCAACCGCTAAACCCAAAGTACCTAACAGAGGCAAACAACACCAGATGTGGATGCAGGAATACTATTTCATCCACAATTATTGTCATTTTTTCCGACAGTTTCAGTATCATACCTTGTGACAAGGCCAATCATGTGACCATCTGAACTGACAACAGCACCACCACTACCACCCGGATGCACAGCTGCTGTTGTTTCAAGCATTACTGGAAAATATCCTAGTGCCTCCTCTTGTAGACGGGATTGATAGGGTAGAGGCCTTTTTGCTTCAACTACTTTTGCTACAACACCAAGGCAAGCAGATGGGGAAAAACCTGATGCAAAGATCAAGAGAAAAAGAAAAAGATGCAACAAGTTCAGCAAACCAAACAAAAAAATAAAATAGATATAAAGAAGTGACAAATTACTTAGATTCTTCCATTTAGTAAGAACCCCAAAACAAAACATATCAAGTGAGAAGGGCATATTTGATTTATCCATGATATTAAAGCCAGTCCAAATTATTATCTGTAGCATTTCAAAGTAAAATCTGGCTTCTGGAACTATGTGCGATGGATAGTACTGTGGTGCTGGAACTTGACAAGTGTGCAGAGATTCAGGTTCAGAAAATCTTAAGAAGTGGTATACTTCAATTATATGATAGTATACAATAAAATCTACTTATATATTTTGGGTTTCCTCACGTATTTATGAGAGGCTTTACACACCTAATAATGTCAAGTTGTTCAGAGATAAATGTTAGAGATCATACTCTATCGTAGATCTCAATAAATGCAGTAGAAATAACAAAGACCTTTCAGGTGGGATACTATAATTATTAAGAAAATGTTGGAATCCAACAATTGTCCAACAGTGTACTTTTTTAGAAAAGTCCAGGTAAAGGTCTAGGATGAAGTCATTTCACAGAAACAAAGCCATCAACACTAGGACTAGTTAAAAATTGATATGACATTCTGTTTAATAGTAATATATAAACCCTCTACATGCAAAGATACAAACTCATTTCAAAAATCTATATGAACAGGGGAATGGCATTGAATGACCAGACTCCAAATCTGCCAAAGAAATATATATATATATATATGGTAAGCAAAGTATTTACCACATTGCGGTCCAAATAGTCCATGTCCAATGACATATGCCTTTGATCCTGGGGATGGACATGTGAAGTCCATAGCAATGGGGCAAAGTTGATCTGGAACAAACTCAAGCTGCAGTAGGGCAACATCCAGAGGTCCTTTAGAAACATACACTACCCTAGCATCACACCATATCCAAGGGTCCGTATGATCCAAGCGAACACGTATGCTTCTATTGCTTATGTTGGTGAAACTGGGTTTATATGTCACCTGATCAACCACAGAAGAATCTGTTGTCTTCAGTCTCGTTGACAGAAAGTGGTTACTTCTCTGGCGGCCACCAACTCCCTCATGCCAGGGAGGTACAGATTCATTGGATGGAGTAGAGAGTACTTTTGATTTGGTTTCATTTCTCTCACCATTTGGAGTTGCTTTCCCAAACCTCCATGGTTCCAAGAGGTGAGCATTTGTTAGAATCAGGCCTTGGTTGTTGAGCAGAACGCCAGATGCCCATGCTCCATCATCAATGGTTACAAGACAAATAGAAGCCATTGCCTTCTCAACAGGTGATGGTGGAGGGAGACCAGAATCATGATGCTCATGAATATGACTAGTGGATCCATCTAAGTCAAGGCTGTTAGATAGACATGTCTTCCCTACAGAATTTAAGTTGCCATTGTTACAACGGATCCCTTTCCATGCATTTTGAGGATCCTCCTGCAGCAAGTCACTGCAAGCAGTTGCAATGGCTTCCCACGGAATCACCAGCTGTCATCCAAAGCTAGCATTTGTATAACTTGGTACTCATGAGAAAATTTAAGCTATAGCCACCCCCCCCCCCCCTTCTATTGTTAAAATTCTATAATTTAAGAGACTGTAACAACTAGCATCTAATTATTTTTCAGGCAGCCAAACTTAATTTCCAGTATTTATTACCCCGTAATTGCCAATATCACAAGTATGTCATGTTTTTAGATGAAGCTGTAACAAGTAGCGTCTAATTATTTTTTAGGCAGCCAAACTTGTTTCCAGTATTTATTACCCATAATTGCTAATATCACAAATATGTCATATTTCCAGATTTCTTTGTATATTATTACATGTAAGAACATATTTTATATGGTAGATACACACAAATATGTACATCCACAGATATAGATAATTAACACAACTCGCATTTAAATAAAAATCAGAAAGTTCATTTTCAAAGACATAATTGCATAAAGTAACTTTCAGATGACATTGTCATAAAAAATTTATCGATGTGTAGAGATATAATGATATCCTCAGGTTTTCTCTACATGAAATTTGTTAAAACTTGAGTTTTAATAGGTTGTTTCTTCATACATGTGTACTTAGAAATGATATTTGTAAAGAAATATGTAATGAATACAACAAAAGTATGAATGATACTTTTTGATAAGTGAAAGTAGTAGTTGTAAAAATGACGTTTCTAACACTCGAACAAAATGTGCTTACACCATGATTTAGTAATTAGAGGGCCTATTCTACTCAAGGAGAAAGCTAATTGTCACCGAGTTACCTGAATTTCAGCACCACTAGTCTTCTGCCTTAATGGTTTTGTCAGGATGCCAATAAGCTGTGCATGGTCCCCAAAAACTGGACCACCTTCCATTCCTGACAATTTCAGTCTCAATATGATCAGAATGTTAATCCAATAGCATTGAATGACTTAAGGATAATCTATCAGGGAAATGCTCGCACCAGGAAGACACCGAACATCAGCCATCAGCAGTGACATGTTGGAAGAACTACATGGATAGATATTGGCAATGGATCCCACTGATATGCTGTCCCAAACAGAATAAAGAGCAAACAATGAACAATCAGAGCGCAATGTAACTTTGTGATAGAACAGAAAAGTTATCACCATACACCAAGAGGGCATTCAAGTTAATTAAGGTTCTGAAGATAAAATGACGAACAAAATTAAATTTTCTTCCCTTGTTCAACAAAGATCGGTAACTTCAGTTTGTGGACTAACATCAACAATATTTAACAAGGAAATAACACAAAACACCAGTTGTTAAGAATAGAAAGAAAAAAAAAGGGGGGGGGGGGGGGGAGGAGGTGGGGTGGGAAGAGGAAGAGAGAGAGAGTCCCTGTCTACTACCTGGTTGCTGTATAGAAGGAAAGGAAACAATTCACCCAAAGGGACCTTATTTAAAATCCTATATTCCAACAAATTTTACAGTGACATAGAACCAACGCAACCTTTTCAAGAAACTAACCAAAGATGAAAATAAATTAAATCTACAAATGAACAACAGTAGTGCAGTACCTATTAAAGAAGTGCAGAGGAGACAAGACACCAAAAGGAGAACCCATTGCCAGAAGAAGATCTCCCCTCTTTTTTGAAGGTGAAACATTTAAGTTTGGCAGATCCTAAATAACAATAATTACACAATCATTCTCATGAATATGCAACTGAACTGTGTAAACAAAGAATAACAGCAGAAAAAGCAAATCTTATTAATCATCTATATGCTGAATTACATATACTTCACCACATGGAATGCTAATAAGAAAGGTACAGGAAATGAAAATACCTTAACAATTACTGAGGCAACTCTAAGAAGGGCGATTCTAGTAGTTGACTTGCCCATAAGACTTGGACTGCTTGATTCTCCCCCTAACGTTTGCCTATGGTTCTGCATGGAAGATTGCTCAATTTGTGTTATCTGACAACCAAGAATTTCATCCATGGCATCAAAATTTTATGATGTCATTGAGATAAGCATATTTGCATGGGCCATTGAAAAAATTGTAACCAACAGTTTAAATCTGTTTGTAAGCATATTAACCATAGCCTTAGTTTGAATGTCAAATGAACCATGGTACATTTGTAAATCCTCATGAAGCAAGTTGCCTTTCTCACAATACTTAGCACTAATAACTGTTCAGAACCAGACCTTAGTTTGCTTCGTTACCTGAGACCACACCAAGTTGGACAATCATGTCCATTGTCTAGAGTTCATGTCCTTTGTTTATCTGACCCAACAAAGTCAATCTGACATTAAAAACACCATGTTGAAACAGAAAGGATGGAATTTTCAAATGAAAATTTCTACTTTCATCAAATCGTGTGACAGAAGGAGCAAAAGCCTAAATTAGTTCTTGATTATTAAGTACTTCAAATTATTCCTTGGCAAAGTTTCAAAAAATTTCCTCTGCAACCTATGGTATGGCAAGGTAACATTCCTCATCAAGAAACCACTTCAAAAGTAATCAGCAAACCAACTCTTGCAGCCCGTATTCCCTTCCAGATACAACCCTTAACAGAATGTATCATGTATGCCAAAAAAAACAACCAAGAAGCGAAGCATGTAGAAAATATAGAGATCACACCAAAAAAGGTAAAAAGGAAACAAGAAAACAAGAAAAACAAAAACAAAAATCACCTCCCATCAAGCTGTTGACTAATAATGATCATTCTCTATTCACCAACTAAAGCTATCTATTTTAAGCTGGGGTCCATTTGGATATCCAGGAGGGTATAGAAAATAAAGCATAACATTAGCTATGATAGAAATGAAATGATAGTGGTGACCCTTCTTTTGTTTGGATTACTAAGGAGGGGGAGTTTAAATCTTTTAAAAAATGGAAATAATAGTGGTAATCTCTCCTCTTTTTTGGGAAAGATAAGGGAGAGAAAATAAAAGATTTTTGAGATGGTTTGTCTCAAAAAAATAGTATCTTCAGAGTTGAGCCTAAAAATAAGACTGTTGTTTGAGATGGTCTTGTTTCTTAAGAGAAATCTTAAGATTGATAATTTGATTATGAAAAATAAGATTCTTGACCAGTTCATAGTGACAGTTTTGTGGAGCAGCTTTCTCTCTATTTAGGGGTTAATGGTTGTTTTAGAAGACAGTGAGCAAGACTCTTGATTGTTGATCCTGGGGTTGTCCAGTCAAAAAAGTGCATCCCACTAGGAATATGGCTCCTTTAAGGATACTAAGCTGCCAGTTTTAAAGTTGAAGCAGTTGCCTTTTGAGTTCTCTATTTTCTTAGTATTCAGGGGGTAGATATACAAAAGTAAATTCTGTTGTTGAGTTTCTAAGTGATATGAATTGTATTTTGGAGATGTTGGTTTTGTAGTGCTGATGTTCCTTTTTGTTTTAATGAGTGTGTAATTGTATATACTTTGCCTGTAATTTGGTTGCATCCTCACTAGCACCTTCTATTAAATTCAATTTTTATCCAAAAAAGAAGAAAGGCAGAACTTCAATCACTAGCATCCCTATCATGCTCTCCATTTCCTCCCACTTATGAAAGGACAGTAAAAGTGTGCAGAAAGTAAAAGTGGGTCTATAGGGATAAGGGGCCCCTCCCTTTCCCTCCTATCTTTTCAATCCAAACAGGATGTAGCACTACCTTTCCCTCTTTTCCTTTGCTTTCTCCTCAAATCACCCAATCCAAAAGAAAGAGGCTTTCTTGAAGATGTCGACCAATAGCCTAATTCCCAAAAAAGGCTCACTATATCTTCGGCTTGAAAATTATTCTTGCCTATGTTTTGAATTTAGTTATGTCCTATCATGATCAGCATTGTCAAAGGAGCTCAAGCACTAGACTAGGCAATAAGGCGAGGATGCGGTGAAGCGCCTTCACACTCCTGGCAAATTTAATGAGGTGTCACCTAGGTAATCACCTTAGCTAAGGTGAAAGGCATTGTGGCAACTGCCTCATTAACTGAAGCTTATTTTACTTAAATGTCCTCTTGAATCTTGTCTTATTGTCTTAGGACTAATGGTGTTTTGTCCAAATAGTATTTACACAATATAAAAGAAGCAGAAGGGAATAAAAAGTTTAGAATAGTCTCATTGCCCAAAATTTAAATACATCATATCTCATCCTTTAAAAGTGTTATGTGTGAATTATTACATAAGATCCTGTTTAACTTAGAACAAAAGGACTTTTCATTTCTAATATATTTTGTATTATTTTTATAAGTTAGCACCTTAATTTATTTAGGCTAGCATTTTTTTGTCATCTCGCTTTTCAAGCAATGCAAAACCATAGCACCTTAAGTGTGTTTTTCACCTTTAATTACACTTCATGATAAATTGGGCTTATTGAGATGTGACATTTTTAGTTCCTCCCAAAAGAAATTCCTGCATATGCATGAATTTAAATAACGGCCGTCACATATCAATTTTTTTATCTTTCAATACTGATACTGGCCAATATAAAAGTGATACCAAATTTCACAGTCGTATCAACCAATACTGTTATGCATCGGCCAATACGGTCATTACAGAACTCACACAGCTATTTTGAGTTTTTTTTCTTTTTTGTCTCATTTTTTTGTTTTTAGACAAAATCCTTATGATTCCTATTTTTATGAGATATAAATACAAAAGAAATACCTAACAAAAAAAAAAAAAAAAACTCACAAAATTAGAACGAGTTATCAATAATTATTAGCCAATACGACCTTAGAAAATGCCTTATGGGCTCGATTTTTATTCCATAATTAATCACACTAAACTGACTTTCATGCTTATATTCATTTTTTGCTATTATTTGTATTAGTTGTTGCAATGTTTTTCAAATTAAATGATATTTTTTAATTAGTTTCATTTTAAAAAAATCATTTAAAAATAGTAAAACATCTTTATAGGTGTTCCTTATAGAAAAATATATTTCTAGATGTTTAAAAATTAAAAACTAACAATAATAAATACTAAAATATGATAAATTGTTATCAAAATATGCATATCAGTGACTTTTAAGAGATTTGCTAGCATTTGAAAAAAATTCACAGTCGCGGTTTCCAATTACCTTTACAGATAGCCTGATACTCTCAATACTATTATACCGCAACTACAACCATGTCGTATCCCATGATTGCGATTTAAATCCATGTGCAAATGTCAATGCACCATCCACTTTTCTTTCTCAGAAACAAATATAACATGGATTCAAAGTAGAAAACTATTTAACAGTTCCAAACTCATCCACACCAATTTCGATGCATTCACAAGTCAAATTATTACTTTTCAAAGTGATACATGACGACAAGCCAATATAATTAAACCTTGGAGAATGGAAGTAGGACATACTCAAGCAATAAAATTTACTACTATTTTTTAATCTTGTTGTAAGATGCAGGGACTATTTTCCCCTGAATTTGCTCCAGTTAAAAAATTTGACACGAGGGAGCTCAGGGAGGGAGAGAGAGACAGAGAGGGAGGTACCTGTGATCGAATAGCATCCATAAAAGATTGAGGGCCAGTATCGTGTGAGGCCAAGGACCAACCAGCCTCCCAGCCATGCTCCGACGAGTGAGAAGAACATTCAATTAGTGATTGGAGAGCAATAGCAGATACAGGAATGTCAACCTTCATAATAAAAATCATACCAAAAACCACTCAGCATATAGATCAAAAATAATTAAGTGCATCTAGTTTTAAGCAATGATAACAAAAAGAGAAATTAGACTTATAAACACAAGCCTATTAATCATTATCATAACCACCAATACAAAACACAAGCATAATACCCAGAGCACACACAATTTCGTCTTAAAACATGACAAAAATTAATTTTTACATAAGAATCACCACTTAATAAATGTAACTTCGATGTGTGCTAAAATTGAAAAAGAAAAAAACCACATGCATGTTGAATGACCAATCCCACAAATGTGTTAGCTAAATGGGTACCAATGCTACAAGTTGAGCAGGAAGCCAACAAGAAGCTTGCTTGTCTGACACTTTAGCATCATCCTCCATCCCTGTCTTTCCCTATGAACCAAAAGACACACATATCATTCCCAACCCAATAAATTAAGTGCATTAAACATTCAATTGCATTAAAAAAATCATGTGCTGTATCTTCTGCATTGATGGGGCAACAAGCCTATTACCAAACTTTGGTAACACCTCAATCAAGTCAAGTAAGAGTAACAATGCAGCACATACATTTTCAAAACTTTAACAATCCTACACTGGCTTTTTGTAATTGGGATATTACCAAAATTTCGATAAGCTTGTTGCCACACCATTATTGGCTTTATCTTATACCTCCACCATTATATCAATCTGTACGCCAGGGATCAACACAGGTTTGGCCTGTAAGACATCAGTAGCAAAACACTGTATAAGAAATTGAACCCCAAAGGGGCCAAAACCAAATTACAAGAAATCCATCACAGGTAACCATATACACATATAAATATATGAATTCGTATAGAGGTGTGTGTATCGAACCTGAGAAACGTTCCCCCTGTGTTGTTGTAATAGAAATGGCTCAACAATAGATGCAACTGTCACAACCAATGCACAACTCAGCAAAGACTGGGTTTCATTTTCGCTGCGAAATTGCTTAGCGATCGGAGCAACAGAAAAAGAACCGGGTAATAACATGCCGGAAGCTGAAAGTGTTGTTTCTCCAGAGCTATACATAACCCATAAATGGATTATTCAATTAAGTTCATAAAGAAATCAAATAAAAAAATTTGTCACAGAATTATAATATTGGATACATACATACTGCATACATATATATGTGTGTGTGTGTGTATCACTCACTTGTACTGATGGAAAGCATGTTTTCGCATCTTCAGACCTTTTGGGTCCTGAAATAAATGGGAAATTTGTAACCCCGTTACAACCAAGCGAAGTAAAATAAGGCAAGAAATAGCACACACATGTATGTATCTATGCAAGAGCGGGAGAGAGGGAGGGAGGGGATAGAGACTCACAGGGCCTAGAGCTCTGACCATGACGGCGAAATTGCGAGCAACATCGACGATTTCGGGCAACCCCATATGGAGAAATTGGTGTGAGTTTCGAGGGTATGATAACTCTGGAAGTTCAAAATTTTCGAGGCTGAACTTGCACAAGTTGGATTGGATTGAAACCGTTTGGCCCTCGGTAGTAATGAACAGGCAAGGGAGAGGAAGACATTGGGAACAAGTTTACGACTTCCTAGGCAACTAAGGAACGTCGTCGTTGCAGTTTACAGCATTGTCCACAGTCATTTTTAAAAGCTTGTTTTCGGTTGGGATGTGGTTTTCTCACTCCAACTGTGATGTGGATAGCGGAGTAATTCTTGGGTGAATCACCTCTTAGATAAATTTTGTGAATTAAATTAAGAGTAATGTTATATTTATTATAAAAAAATTTTACATGTTGACGTGATTGTTCGAATACTAGTTAATTAATCATCTTAAACTCACCTAATATAACTAACACCAGAAAACTAAATTCACTAACACCAAATCAGTCACGTTAGCAGATAAATATTTTTGATAAAATGTCAAGGTAATAATAACATTACTCATAAATTAATCACACTTTAATAATTAAATAAAAAATTATTTATAAACAAAATATTTTACATTTTTGTCTAAAATTGAAGAATACTTGTTCATTTTCGAATAAAAAAATAAGACTTAATCTTTGCAAGAATAAAGCAAAAGGTAATTTAAATTGTAGACTTTAGTGATTAATAAGATTTTCAAAAAAATGACATTTCGTCTGAGATTTTTAATCAAATTTTACATTCTAAATTAACTAAGATTATTAATGGTGTATTACATAGTGTAAAATTATCTGTTTTGTAGATGAGATTAATTTTAGGGATGTTCCAAAACCTCAAACATAACTTTTCATGTTGACATTTGGGTAGAGCAAATAAATGCCATTCAAGTAATCATATTAATGGCATGTTTGGTAGGAAAGAAGCATGGGGTCAAGAAAAGAAAGGAAAAGATGAGGATAGATGGAAAGTCCATCGTTTGGTAGGGAAAAAATAAAAGGGAAAAAGAAAAAGGAAAAGAAGATGGAGAACCCTTTCTCGAGAGAAATTTTGAAATGAACTAATTTTTAGTTTATGAATTCAACAAATGATATTTTGCTATGACAAAATGTTACTTTTTCTTTCTTAAAAATAAAACATTATGTTCAAATAACATAATATTATTTATCTTTCATAGACCTAATCCATGCAAAAAGTTCTCCGGCCCATGAATATGAGAAGGAAAAAGACTCCCTTTGTTTGGTTTTTATTTATTTATTTATTCATTTATTGCATTTGAAACAATATATTTCTTCTAATATTATAGAGTATAATGGTAAAATGATGCAATATTTTTTTCTCCTTTGATCAACCAAATAAAAGAATAGAAAAAAAAATCATTTTCTTCTCCCGAGCTATGCCTTTTTCATCTCTCTTGCTTTCTATTCATTCAAATCTTTCATATTTTCCATTAAAATTAAACATAAATGTAAAAAAATTGTGTGACAGTCCAAGATTGCATATGAAACGAGTTAGAGATGAGGAACTCTAACCCAAGTATGAAAATACATTTGTTATATTGTATTATTATATATTATGCATGTCAAAAGTGTCATTCCAAAAGTATTAAGCTATGGGTAATTATTCAGTATTTCAAAAGTACCGTAATTTCAACTGTACGATCAAAGATGAACCTAAAAATAGGCTTGGGAAGCTACTAACACCCCCGGGTAGTAATTTTGAAAAAATAAATATATGCCATTTTTTTTTCTATCTCCATACTTATATACCTAAAAATTACATACGTATTGCTTTTATAAGTAAGATTTTTGCCTTTAAGTAAAAGTTGGGGGAATGGGTTGCATTTATAGGCATTGGCACTTTTATATATTGATACACCAAAAAGATATTCCCAGTCAGGACTTGCCACGTGTCCAGTTTAGCCTTTGTGACATTGTTTCAAATAAATATAAAAAGGTTATCACATCCCACTATATTCAAAACAATAACTAAGGTTGTTTACTGAGGCTACCGAGGTCACTAAAATATCTTGAGATACCGACGTCATAATAAGACAACCATTTATAACTCTTATTATGACGTATATTGTCATGATGAGTGCTGTACCACCTGACAAGCGGTGGGATTTGATTATGACCAAAGACGAAATAAAATCTTAGCTTTACATCACTGTCAAATCAATACTGAACAGTGATATAAAAATATCAGCTAATCCACCGCTTAGCAAAAACCACTAACCTATAAATACCCTAGTAGAGGAGTGTGTAAAAAATCTAAGTTTAAAAAAAACTAAGCAAGAAGAAGAAGATATCATTTGATCAGGCAATTTATTTTTACTTGATCTCATTGAACCATCGGAGTGGCTACCCACCGGAGCCATTCCCGGTGGCTTTCATCTTATTTCTTTTCAGGTTCATTAGCAGCGATGGTTGTATCCTTGACGAGCCAAAAATAGCTGCATCAGCTTGGCGCCGTCTGTGGGAAGCGTTTAGCGTTCTTCTCTATCTTCTGTTCTTCATTTAAAAGTGTTTGGTAGTCATGGCTTCCAACCGCCGCTCTGCACCACTATCCACTCAACCGCTCGCTCAGGATGAAGAAGTTGCAACTTCTGATCCTGTGCAGCAACAGCTGGATCAAATTCGAGCTCAGATGCAGAAACAAGCCGATCAAACGCAGGCTCAGCTCTTTGCCATATCTCAAGTCTTGGCTTCTTTGACACAAAATCCATCAGTTCTCCCTCACTCTGGAGTGCCTGAAAGCGGATATCCATTAGTGTATCCTCCGCAACGGAGGCAATATGAGGAGGGTGGCCCTAGCGCTCGTCCCTTCTCTCCCCAGGGTGTAACTCCAGTTCGATATGACGTTCCAGAGGGTGTACCCAACATGCAACCTAACAACGTTAATTATAGCAGGGGCCATGTTGTTAGCCCTGCGAATTCTGGTGCTAACTTGGTGCAATCCGGACCACCATTTCAACCAGCACCTGCGTCCAATCAAAGACAGCCCGAGTATGCAATCCCCAGCCCGAACAATCATCAACTTACTGGGCTTGAGGGTGGTATACCAGGATTTCAGCACTCTGCCCCATCCAGAGTACCGCTACGATCAGAAGAAGTGGCAGACTCCATTGGACAAGCAGTTCCTGCTCAAGAAGGACTTCCACCTCCTCAACAGGACGAAATAGCAAAGCTTCTCGGAAGATTTACGACTCCGTTTACCCCAGCTATATTGGCCGAGGAGCGTCCTCGTAAGTTCATTGTCCCAAAATTCACCCCGTATGAAGGATTGGATGATCCTGGCGATCATCTTTCAAATTACCAGCATACCATGGCCCTTCATGGCGCCACTGACGCATTTCTATGTCGCACCTTTGTGACAAGTCTCAAAGGGGCAGCCCTTCGATGGTTCCATAATCTCCCCCCAAATTCAGTCCCCAGCTTTTACGAGCTCAGCAGGCGTTTCCTTGATCGCTTTCTAACTAGCAGGCGGCTCAGAAAGGGACCAGAATTTCTCTTGTCCATAAAACAACGAAAGGGAGAATCCCTCAGGGATTATATCGCTCGCTTTAATGCCGAACTGACCGAGATCACTGATTGTGGCGCAGCCTTCTTGGTGGCCGCCTTACATGCTGGACTCTGGCCAGGACGTTTTCATGATTCCCTGACGAAAAATCCTCCCGCCGATATGGCATCATTAATGGAGAGGGCGAGAAAACACATAAACTTGGAAGACACCAGAACATCCCTTCGTCTTGCCAAAGAACAAGTACAACATGAGGGAAAATCACAAACGCAGAATGCTGGCAATACCAGCAAGCGGCAGAGAAGTCCTGAGACGAAAACATCCCGAGGTCAAAATCAGACAACCTCGAGACGTTTCAGATCATACGCACCTCTGAGTGCGCCATTGCCACCCTTGACTGCTTCTATATCTGAGATTTATAATCAGGTCAAAACACATGAAAATTTCAAGCGTCCAGATCCATTATATGCTGATCCGGACCACCGAGATCGTAGCAAGTATTGTGAGTTTCACCGAGATCACGGACATACTACGGAAACATGCCGACATCTTCAACAAGAGATTGAGCAGCTAATTCGGAGGGGACGACTGAAAGAATTCGTTCAACGGGAGTCTGGACCAAATAATCAGACTCAGAAACCCCAACAACTTCGACAGGAGCATAAGTCTCAGCCACCAAGGCAAGATCAGGGGTCCACTCTTGGGGCGAATCAGCCATCACAAGCCAATGCTCATGTTATCCTCGTTCTCCATGCCACTAATTCTCTCTCTGGCACTTCAAATCGGGCGAGGAAGCGTTATGCGCGAGAAGCAAAAATGGCACCAATTCCGGTTCAAATCATGACTCTGGAGAAAAAGCTGAAACCTTCACCACAAATCCAATTCTCCGAACTGGATCTAGTTGGCATACATCATCCACACACCGATGCGCTAGTCATTACTCTTCGTGTCGCCAACTTCGACATCTCTAGAGTATTGGTGGACACCGGTAGTTCCACTAATATTTTATTTTTTGAGCCTTTCCAAAAGATGAAGTTGAACGTGTCTGACCTCAAAGACACCTCGGCAGTAATGGCTGGTTTCGATGGACATCTAAGTTCTCCTATGGGCGGTATTGACTTCCCAACAACTATTGGGGTCGCCGACGAACAAAAAACAGTCCTATCTGAATATGTGATTGTGGATTGCCGATCTCCCTACAACGTGATCATGGGAAGACCATGGTTACATCAAATAGGAGCTGTTACGTCTACCCTTCACCAGTGTCTCAAATATGTACAGAACGATCAAATCTGCACTATTCGAGGTTCCCAATCATCATCTCGGGAATGCCATGTTGTTGCACTCAAAGGTAACAAACAGCAATAGTAATTACAGACATCTCGAAGGCAAATGATTCTCGATCTGTCTGACCGAGGTGAAGATACGTATTGTCCCACCGAGATTGATGCGCCTTTGAGCCCGCGTGGCGTAGATAGCATGGCTGCTCCGGTCCAAGATCCACTGAAGATCTCGGTAGGACATGAGGAAGAAGGACGTTATTTACAGGTGGGCGCCGACTTATCTCCACCAGAACAAGAAGTGATAATTGAGTTTCTGAAAACTCAGTTATCAATCTTTGCATGGGAAACTAAGGACATGGAAGGTATCGACCCCTCATGTATTTGCCATAAACTAACAACCAATCCTGAGTACCACCCTGTACGGCAAAAGAGACGAACATTTGCTCCCGAGAGACATAAGATCATTAATGATGAAGTCCAACGGTTACTAGATGCACAGCTAATCAGGGAGGTATTTTACCCAGAATGGCTTGCTAACACAGTCCTGGTTAAAAAGAAAAATGGGAAATGGCGAGTATGCGTTGATTATACCGACCTTAACAAAGCTTGCCCGAAGGATAGTTTCCCCATCCCAAGAATTGATCAACTCGTTGACGCAACTGCTGGTTACGAATTGATGAGCTTCATGGATGCATACTCAGGATACAACCAGATTCAGATGTATCCTCCTGATCAAGAAAAGACCTCTTTCATCTCTGAACGAGGCTTGTATTGCTACAAAGTAATGCCCTTCGGCCTTAAAAACGCTGGAGCCACCTATCAACGTTTGGTCAACAAAATGTTTGCATCTCTGATCGGTGATACAATGGAGGTATATATCGACGACATGCTGGTCAAGAGTCAGCAGAAGAAGGACCACGTTGAACATTTAAAAAAGACCTTCGACATCTTGAACAAACATAAGATGAAGTTGAATCCATCTAAATGTATCTTTGGGGTGAGCCGTGGGAAGTTTCTGGGTTTTCTTGTCTCACAACGAGGCATTGAAGCCGATCCATCCCAAATTAAAGCTTTGGCAGAACTCGAGCCTCCGAGGTCTAGGAAGGAGATACAAACTTTGAATGGCCGGATTGCGGCCCTGAATCGCTTCATATCACGGTCTACGGACCGCTGTCTTCCCTTCTTCAAAGCTCTACGGGGAAATAAGACCTTGGAATGGACCTCTGAATGCGACAAAGCTTTTATGGAGCTTAAAAAATATATGGCATCTCCAGAACTGTTATCTACACCAATAAAAGGAGAGAAGCTACTTTTATACCTCGCGGTATCTGAAAATGCCGTAAGCTCTGCATTACTCCGAGAAGACCAAGGGATTCAGAAACCCATATTCTACGTAAGTAAAGCACTTCTTGGATCAGAAAAAAGGTATCCCGAGATAGAAAAGCTAGCCTTCGCACTCGTCATATCAGCCAGAAAACTCAGGCCTTATTTTCAGTCTCATTCAATCATAGTCCCAACTTCATACCCCTTAAAAGCCGTACTACATAAACCTGAAATTTCAGGTCGTCTTGTGAAATGGTCAATAGAGCTGGGAGAATTCGATATCACATACACACCTCGGACTGCCATTAAAGCGCAGGCTTTGGCAGATTTTATTGCCGAATTCACCCTGGCACTAAAACAGAAATTAGACGCTAATCCAACCATGACCACATGGCATTTATATATGGATGGCTCTTCTACTGATAAAGGGTCTGGAGTTGGTCTTATCCTCCGATCTCCCAATGGCATTTCTACAGAGAAGGCGGTTACTTTGGGGTTTAGGGCTTCAAACAATGAGGTTGAATATGAGGCATTAATCCTTGGCATGCAACTAGCCCTAGAACATGAGGCTCACAACCTCGAAGCCTTCTCTGATTCTCAATTAGTGGTGGGCCAAGTTCTGGGTGAATTTGCTGTGAAAGATGACAGAATGATCAAATATGCCGAAATGGTAAGTTTTCTACAAAAATCATTTGCCACTTTCCGTATTCATAAAATAGAGAGAAGACAGAACGCAAGGGCAGATGCATTAGCAAATATGGCTTCTCACCTCGGTACCAAAGGGGATTCAGAATTGATTATCTCCTACCAAGATCACCCCAGTATTGACAGAGTTCAAAAAATTCACATCTTAGAACAATGTCATGACTGGAGAGCTCCTATCTTCAGATACCTGAAAGAAGGAAAAATCCCGGAAGATAGGAATCAAGCACGTAAACTACGGATCAGAGCAGCTCGGTATCTGATTTTAAATGAGCAACTCTACCGTCGGTCCTACACCCAACCATTACTAAGGTGCCTATCCCCAGAAGAATCGGAGTATGTACTAGCCGAGATTCATGAAGGGATATGCGGCAATCATAATGGTGGCAGGACCATCTCACATAGAGCGTTGACCCATGGTTATTTCTGGCCCGGTATGCTGATTCAAGCCAGAGAGTATGTAAAGAAATGTGACAAATGTCAGCGTTTTGCTTCCTATCAAAATCTACCACAACAAGAGCTTGTACCCATTGTCAGTCCCTAGCCTTTTGCCCAATGGGGGATGGACATTGTTGGACCTTTGCCCAAAGCACCTCAAAACCGGAAGTATTTGCTGATCGCCATTGATTACTTCTCTAAATGGGCGGAAGCAGAACCGCTGACTCACATTACCGAGGTGGATGTAAAAAATTTCACATGGAGAAATATCGTTTGCAGGTTTGGAGTGCCACGAACTATCATATCAGATAATGGCACCCAGTTTACAGGAAAAATATTTAGAAAATTCTGTGATGACCTCCATATTAGTCATCATTTTTCCTCACCAGGACATCCACAGGCAAATGGACAGGCAGAAGTGACCAACCGGACTATATTAAGTGGTATCAAAAAGAGGCTGGAACGAGCGAAAGGAAAATGGACAGAAGAACTTCCTGGAGTGCTCTGGGCTTACCGAACGACGAGGAGCAGTGCTACCCAGGAAACACCATTCTCACTCACATATGGTTCCGAGGCGGTCATTCCCGTAGAAATCGGTATGCCCACATGGAGAACAGAAGCCTTCAATCATGAAGCAAATCCGCTTCAGTTAATCGAGAACCTCGACTTACTGGAAGGAAAAAGAGAACAGGCTTCAATCCGAATGGAAGAATGTCAACGAAGGATGGCCAAAAGCTTTAATAAGAAGGTGAAAGGTAAAAACTTTGACTTAGGTGATTTGGTGTTGCGAAGAATCTTCCCTAATACAAAGGAACCTACGATGGGAAAGTTGTCCCCAAACTGGGAAGGACCTTACCAAGTTGTAAAGATTAACAGGCCTACAACCTATTGGTTGGAAGATATGGGGGGAAAACTGGTTCCCCGACCATGGAACATCGAGCACCTGAGACAATATTATCAATAAAGTTGTTTCTACTTTTCAGGTGATATATCTTTTCAACGTAAAAGGTCTACCAACTGGTTCTATCTCAAAAGGCCCCTACAAGCCTAAGTGCTGTAGGTATGGCTCCAAGAAACGAGACTGGTCTACAGACCTGATCTCAAAATCATCAAGGCCCCTACAAGCCTAAGTGCTGTAGGTATGGCTCCAAGAAAAGAGAATGGTCTATAGACCTGATCTCAAAATCATCAAGGCCCCTACAAGCCTAAGTGCTGTAGGTATGGCTCCAAGAAACGAGACTGGTCTACAGACCTGATCTCAAAACTCATCAAGGCCCCTACAAGCATAAATGCTGTAGGTATGGCTCCAAGAAAAGATGTTGGTCTACAGACCTGATCTCAAAGTCACAAATCTCTTACCTGATCCACTTCAGATGATATCAGGTTAGGTTTAAATTGTTGTTTTTTTTTTTTTTTTATGAGGACATGTTTGTTATATCTTGATTCATGATTTGTTTTTTAAGTTATAGCAAAGCTACGAATAAATATATATGTACAAATGCTAAAAATATCCGGCTAAACAGCAAAATTTCATATATATAAATCAAAGAGATACAGAAATATTTTTTACAAGATATTATCTATTTCGGCTTCGACTTCGGAGGGATAGAGGAGATAGGAGGGACCGTTTCAACAAAACCTTCCACATCGGGAGGATTGGGAGAGCTCGGTAGCGACTCAACTTCGACATCGTCCAGACGAGAAATGTCCAAGTTTGGATACAATTTTTGGATTCTCCGCCTACAAAGCATATACCCAGAGTCTACTAACTCTCTCCCCATAGAATTCACCAAGTCCATCATTCCTTTTTTGGTCTCCTCCTTGGTAACCTCCTTAATCTCCTCAAGTTTTTTGGCCATCGCTGCCTCGGCATCTCGGAGTTTTTTCTTTTGTTCATCCGCCCTACGACAAAATAGGTCACGTTGATCAATCATCGTTCCTAATTTTTGGCCTAAACTGACATTCTCAGTCTGGAACGCCTCGCATTTGGCCTCCAAAGATGATACACTGGCCTGAGCTACTCTAAGTTCAGCCTCAGATATCTTCAACTTGGCTTGGGCATGTTTCAGGTCCGCTTGAGCAACTAGCAGCTCGGACTGGCGTTTCTTAATTTCAGACTGAGCTGTCTTCAGGTCCGTCTGCACTTTCTTGACTTCGGCCTGAGCTGCCTTTAGATCAGCTTGCGCCTTCTTCAACTCATCTTGCGAAGACGACGCCCTCTCAGCTTCAGCAAACTTGTCCATCAGCAGACCCGTTGCTCCAATGCCCTACACACAAAGTCGATATAAAAAAAAGAAAAAAAAAAAAAAAAGAAAAGAGAGAGAGAATTATTACCTTTACATAGCCTACCATCAATTCTCCCAGAATTTGCCTCGCTCCTTTTGTATTAAAACCAGGAGGCAACCCCGTCTTCAAAGCCACCTTTATGGCCTCTGAACCTGTGGCGGTATTAGCAGGATTCAGAACCACCGAACTTGCTCCCCCTTGAACTCCAGTTGGGCCTACAGACGTTGCCCTTGGGGGGGCTGAGGCCGTTTCACTTGGTTGCCCTTGCGTCTCGGAAGGAGGTGGAACCTGAGCCTCGGTAGGCTGGGATGACGTTGATTGAGACCTCTTCTCAGTCTCTTGCACGGCAGCTTCAGCAGCCTCCCGTGCAGCCCTTGAGATTACCCTCCTCTTCTTTTGGGCCGGTTGCGGTACCTCTGATACCGTCGGTGGTTGAGATTCTTCTGACGATCTCGGTACCTCAGTTTGTTCCGGAATGGAAGAGGTGGAGCCCCCAGCTTTAATTTTGCTGGACGGGACATATCCAGACAAGATGGCCTTCTTTACTTTGGCCCCATCTGCCTTGGTTAAACCTGCCGCCATCAAATTTTTCGGTGATAAGATTTGCAGATGATGTCGGAAAGCCGGCTGGAGAAGTTGCTCGAATCTCTTCTCGATCTCGGGAGTAAAGGCTGACCTTTTCCACTTACTTTTATCTGCAATAAACCCAGAAACATATGCTTATAAGATAAGCAGATATATTAACAAACAAGTATATATCAAATTAAAACAAGACTCACCAATGGGGCCGGTTTGCCGAGGAAAAAGACTCAGGTCGCCTTCATAGTCTTCTCGCTCCCAACCTCCCCCAACAAAAAAATACCATTTCTTCCATGTTTTATTGGAAGATGGTACCCCAGTCAGAGGTCGGTACCTCTGATCAAAACTGATATAATAAAGCCCCTCAGTAGAAAGGAACTTCATATCCATTTTACTGCGAATAAGATCCAGATCTACCGGAACCTTATTCATATGACTTAAAACTAAAAAAGCTAAAAGCTGCCTCCAACTATTAACATTTAGATCGGCAGGACAAATATTAAAATAACTAAAAAATTCCCTAAAAAGAGGATGAAGCGGGAGGCGTACGCCTAATTCGAACCACTCCAAATAAACACAGATCTCCCCCCGCTTAATGTCGGTAGGACGATCTGAAGGCTTAGGGACTCTACAAGAAACGTTCCTTGGAAACTGATATTGTTTCCTTAGGGTGGACAACATCCCCTTTGTCATATGACTCTCGCCTTCTTCCCTATGAGATTTTTTAGCCTCCCTATCACTCGATTTTAGGGCAGACTCAAAGGACGAAAACGAAGAGGTCGAGGATGAAGATGGCGGATCGTCCTCAACTCTAGTTTCTGGCTCAATCCTAACTTCTCCCATGATTGAACCAGACATAATGAAAATTCAAGGAAAATTCGAGAAACCAGAAGAAACGAATGATAACGATACAACCAAAACCGAGATTGAAAACGAAGAACGAAACGATAAAAACACAAGCTAGAAAGGAGGAGGTTACCAGTTACCCGTTTTCACTATCAGATCACCGTCGCCAGAAATCGCCCTGAGTTCACCGGAGGTTACGACCGAAACGTATGTTGAGATTGTTTGAGGAAGGACAAATGGTTTTCGAATGAAAGAGAACTCAGGATTCCTACAATGTGTCCTTTCTATGAGTTTTACGACACCGGGAATCGAAAACATTTCAAAAAACTCGATCTCGAGATAAACAAAATAAATGGCCGGCATAATGAATAGTCTCGAGTTTTGAAACGACAGTCGGCGCATTAACAGCGCCGTAAAACAGCTTATGCCTCCTCGAAATATCAACAAATTGTTTCTTACTACGCGTACACGCGCCTTTGTGAAAACAAGAAAAAGCCCTAATTTCAGTCCTGCACGCGCGTCTCAGGACTCAAACTTGGGGGGGAGTAACTGATACACCAAAAAGATATTCCCAGTCAGGACTTGCCACGTGTCCAGTTTAGCCTTTGTGACATTGTTTCAAATAAATATAAAAAGGTTATCACATCCCACTATATTCAAAACAATAACTAAGGTTGTTTACTGAGGCTACCGAGGTCACTAAAATATCTTGAGATACCGACGTCATAATAAGACAACCATTTATAACTCTTATTATGACGTATATTGTCATGATGAGTGCTGTACCACCTGACAAGCGGTGGGATTTGATTATGACCAAAGACGAAATAAAATCTTAGCTTTACATCACTGTCAAATCAATACTGAACAGTGATATAAAAATATCAGCTAATCCACCGCTTAGCAAAAACCACTAACCTATAAATACCCTAGTAGAGGAGTGTGTAAAAAATCTAAGTTTAAAAAAAACTAAGCAAGAAGAAGAAGATATCATTTGATCAGGCAATTTATTTTTACTTGATCTCATTGAACCATCGGAGTGGCTACCCACCGGAGCCATTCCCGGTGGCTTTCATCTTATTTCTTTTCAGGTTCATTAGCAGCGATGGTTGTATCCTTGACGAGCCAAAAATAGCTGCATCATATATACAGCCACTATCATGTTTTGACTATGAAAGAAGAAATTCAAACATTCCTCAATCTATGCCAGCGTGCAACTACCTTATTCAATTTCAGCCTTGATCTTGTGTTAGATCTTTTCAGCCTAGCAATCTATGCCGGTGGAAATAATGTTTCTCCAACTTCTATGTTATAGATCTTTTTAGCCATAACAACAATTATTTCCAACCATCTCATGGTCAATATGATCTTTTGTATACGACCACTTGTTCTCTCTTTTTATACATATATCTATGTATCATGTATATAATATCTCTAAGAAAAGATTAACGAATATACTCATGACTCATGACTCATGACTATCATGACCATGACATTGTTATCAATACTATCTTCTAATTAAATTTATAAATATTTAAAGAGTAAATTATACTAATTTTTTATAAGATTTTTGACACTTAAAAATACATTATTTGATATTTTTAAAATTATATTGAACTTTTATATTTTTATTAATAAATTATACATAACTCTTCTCTCGTTTATTTTTTTTTTAAAATGATAAAAGTATTAATTTTATTTTATTTTTATTTTCTCAATTTTGACTAATTTTTTTAACTTTTTTTTCTTTTCAAATAAATATTGATTAAAAATAAAATATAATTTATTTACTTTAATTTTTTTTTATATAAAATGTAAAAATATTTTTAAAAAAGTGAAAAGACTATCTTTATCATTTTAAAATAAATTGGATAAGAAGATAGATATGTATAATTTATTAATAAAAATAAAAAATAATAATATAATTTTAAAATTTTAAAATTTTTCAAAGAGATATTTGTAACCGTAAAAATTTTTTTAAAAAATTAATGTAATTTATTTATATTTAAATTATAGTAATCCGACACCTCTCTATTTAAATTGAGATATTTACAAGGTGGACCCCACTATATGTGGGTCCGCAAGAGGTGGGTCCCACCTTGTACCAGACCATTTGCCACATGAAATAAATTCCCGTTATTCCGTTTGGGTAGTAATTGAACAAACATTGTATTGAACCATAACGTCTTCGAATGGACACGTGGCTTTAACAGATAGGGCGTCATTTTACTCTACATAAACCGGGTGAGTACAGTCACAAGTCAAATTGGAGTATATGTATATCGAGATATATGTATATAGAAATTCGGCGAGAGTCGAGACCACGAGCCAGCGCCTGGTGTAACCATACGCTTCTCTCTCCTCTCTCTACGACAGAGCAGAAAGCCATACTCGGGTTTCAACCACCTTTCACCTCTCTATTTCTCTCTACCACCGTAATCACAAGGGTTCGCCAACTCCGCCGCCGCCGCGTTACAGTTTTTTCTTCAAACTGCATCAATGCCTGCGCAAAAGCATTCTTACGAGACAACTCCGGAAGAGGATGACTCTCTGCAACGCAATCCAAATCACCAAGAACAAACCGAAGAGGGAGACGGTACGTATATTGCTCAATAGCTTCGAATTCTCACAAAATTTCAGCGATGATACGACTTGTGATCAATATTTTCGATGAAATTTTGATTGTGGCTGTGGCTGTGGCCTCTTGGAATCTTCTATATCTCTCAGAATCAGATGGAAGCCGTTCATCTAGTGGCGAAGACAAAGACGAGTACGTTTTCTCTCTATTTCTCTTTTGATTCACTATTTATGGTGATTGTTGATTTGTGACTGTTTGACGCGCGAACGAATGACTTTGGTCGGAGATCTGCATGCTTTATTTGGTTGTACTGTTCATCTATGTAACTTTTGACTTTTGAACATCGTCGTGGACGAGCAGAACCTTTGTTGAAGTCTTGAAGATCTGCTCCGAGTGTACCGAGGGTTCGAGTGATTTGAATAGGTCAGCGTTAATTTTTCCTGTTTCTCGAAATTCTCTGTTTCGTTCTCTGTCTGTAGGGACAGTGCGTGGACCGAGTATTAGCGACGCCTGGTTTTGAATTGTCGCGATGGTTGTGAATGCATTTGGCTTGTTTTCGTTTGAATTTATGCGGCTCAAGTTTGCATGGAACTGCTAATTGGTGATTTTTCGGTGGAGTGATCTAGTTCCCATATACGTACTTATTTCAAATATAAGGTTTGGACTTCGAATATGGACACAAATTCTCAAACTCCCCAACTTTTTGGGAATTCAAGTGGTGTTACGCCTACAGGCTAATAATTGTGAACCTGCCTAGCAGATTATCAGCCAACATGGGCGAAGTGATTCCTTACAATAAAAAGTGCTCACTGAAGTACACTTAGAGCATGGCATACTGTTTATGTAATAGGCTATCAATTGGGTATTTGCTGAGATCAGTCTGTCCAAAGCTGTTTGGTGGCTTTGGTGAATTTTGTGGGTTATGTATTTGGTTTCAATACTTGGACCAATACTAAGAAATGATGGGAAAATTATCTCAATCACTATTATGATTGTCCGAAGTTGTAGGCATGCCCTTTATGCAAACTACTCAATGATGTATTTCCAAGTTTGTGTGGGATGTAATCTTATGATTGCCTTGATGTGCGAAATCACATAGTGATCCTGAATTCTTTCTTTGGCATGGCCATGCAACACATTCTGTTGAAAATTCAGATCAACCTATAAAGCTGTAGAACACTTTATCTTGCCTTTTCACAATGGCTCCCCAAAAAGATTTGAAAATTCCACCTTCTATTAATTTTTTTGTTAAAATTCTTTAAAAAATAGGCCCCCCACAAAAATAAATAAATAAAAATTCTAATGTGTGTATCCTTTTGCCCCCTGGCCCTGGGTATAATTTTTGGATCTGCCACTGCTCTCTCATATGGGTATTGTAAGCTACACTCAGCATGTGTCCTCACAATTGGAGTGCATTTTGTTAATGATTCAAGTACATGCTCAACCCAGTGAGATTTTCCTATATATATGTGCGTGTGTTATTGCATTGCAATTTCTCTATACTTCTACCATCTAATTGATTATATGGCATCCTTGGTTAATTTTGCCTTCTCTTCCATTTGATTTGTTGCAAAATGCTTCTAGTATTGCAAATTACACACAGGAGAGATTATACCATTTCAGAGAATCACAATTTCGTAATTTAAAATTTCAATTACCTGTATCACTTAACTACAAGTTTAAGCCTGCATGAAAGTCTTCACTGGGTGTATCAGCAGGCATAACCCTGAATAGTGTCTAAAAAAAATCTATGCAAGTCAAGTTGATTTCCAAAATGCCCTTTACGGAAGCTTAGTGATACAAATTAGTACCTTCATCAACTTTGAGGTTTTTTTTCTTCTAAAAAGCTTAAGAAAGCATTTTAGATATAGTTAGTAGTCTTTGCAACAATTCTATGAAAATCTGAATGGATTTTTCAGCCCCAAATTCCCTTCATGTGGCAAAAGTTAATGTTTCTGATAATGTGGGTTAATAGGCTTTCCTTTGGCTGAATTACATTTCGTTAAAGAAGAGGGTATGAGCTCCCCGAATAAATTTGGTGCAAGGTCCCTAATTATGCCACTTTCATATGACTATCTAAGTATCTCTTTTTATTTTTTTATCAGTTTTTACCAAAAAAAAAAGTATTTTTTATCACTATTTTTTCTTTAATTTTTATTTTTTGATGAGTATCTTTTTTCCCCCCTTCCATAAGTGAAAAGTCCTTTAACTCTTTGGTAAATGGATTTTTAAATCAGATTGCCACCTCAACTGTTATGACTGTGATCTGATAAAAAGAACTCCTGTTGGCGTGTGCAGGCTTTCTGGTTTAAATTTTCTTTGATGGGAGTAGAGTAATCAATTATCATGAAGTTCAATTCTTATTAAAATGAAACCCTACATGGCGCTAAAGGCACCTGGGTGGATTACTGGATGGGATGGGTTTTGAGGTCCACCTCTTATTTGTGAGAAATAAGAAGCTTTTCTTCTTCTTCTCCTCTTATATGTATTTTGGGTTAACTGTGTGAGATATGGGTTCCGTGTGTGCATGTCTTCATGTTACTTTTAGGTTAACTTCTGCTCCTTCTGTGAGCATGAGTATTTCTTACCAATAGATGACCTTTCTGAATTTTGCATTGTGGATATTTCTCCTAATAATGGTTTTAATTGTAAGTTTTGTATCAACTAAAAAAGGGAGTGGATGTGAAGGCCATGCAAGGGTCAACCTATTTTCCAATAATAGTTTGCCTGATTTGATAATTTTGTTTGTGTTGTTCATTTGCAGATTCATGGTTGTGAAATTATCAGAGATACGCAAGGAAGTACAATGTCCAATTTGTTTAGGTATTATTTTGAAATATCAATTTTTTATGATATGATATTTTGAATTCAAATGGATCCTTTATTGCAAGTGAAAATAACTTTTTCTTGCTCGTTATGTGTTTAACGAGGAATATTTGATCATTGAGATACCAACTGATGATTTGTTTGCAAGAAACATATTGTTTAGTGTTAATTTTATGTTCAACAAGGAAGGTTGATTATTTTGTTGCAGGATATATACAAACGTGTATGCTTCTGTAATCGGAATATAGCTATCATGGAAATGAAGCACTTAGAAAATCAGTATTCCTAAAGAACTGCTTAGATTATTTTTCTAAATAAGTTGCTCCAATGAATTTTAAACCTCTCTTCTTTGCTGGATGTTAATGAATATTTTCACAAAGCATTGTCAATTGTTGAAAGACTAGATGTTGTCATCATTGTACATCTGGAAAGTAAATTTTGTATGTGGGCTATTGCATTTTGCTGATGTATTGCATGAGGGAATGTTATTTATAGAACTATCAATATTGATTGATAGATGCTTATAGAATCAAACAAGTATCAACAATCCTTTTCCTCGGCTTCTGCTGGGTAATAATTCATGAAGTTATATCAGCAGAACATACTAAGGGATTTTGAGTCTTTTGTTCAACAGGCGACACCCTGATTTGAACTGGGGAAAAAGGATTTGCAGTCCCCACCTTACCACTCAAACATGCTGCCAAAATAACAAAATTGAAAACAAAAAATTTCCCTTTTTGGGTTGAATTACTGAACCTTTTTTGTTTTTAAATTGTACTTGATTCATAAATTTTATTTACCTTAATCCCCTTCCTAAAAGAAATTGTGCCTTTTTTTAATTAGATTTAATCCACCCCTTTGATTATCTGTATAGTATCTCAAAACACAATTCCTAGAAACTTATCCGTTCTATTGAAAAATAATGTGGATTTTCAGTCACGAAGGCCAAAATTCATGATAGGTTTGAACTATTGACTATTGGCTGCGAATTAATGAATGATTCTTGGATAAAAACTGTGTTTTCCTAATGACATAACATAAGAAAATCCAAGTCCTTAAAAAAAATTGATACATAACTAATCAGTATTGATTCTTTTCAATAAATAAAAATCCTTCTCAAATTCAATTATAACAAGAATTATGAGTATATGTAAACCCCAAATGGAAATTGTTACACAGATATCTAATTGGGTATCTTATTTATGTATGCTGCATATGGGAAATTATTGTTGCATGACACGTGCTGCCTCAAATATTACAACAATAGAGGGCAAGGCAAATATATAGATGGCTTTGTCTACACATGTTTAATAACTACAATTCTTTTTATACACATCACAATCATATTCTATGAATTCTACTAATTTGAACAATGGAATCTGCAAAAGGAGTTAAGTGCTAAAACAATCGACTCTATTTTGCTCCTGATTTTTTTTGTCTTTATCAGTCAGTAATAATAATGCCATTCATTTTAATCTTCATACTCCAAAATGTTATCTTAAATCCTTTCCTGGGTCTTTTATCGAACATTTGGTTGTCTCACCTCTTTCGCTTCCACAAGCTCCTTCTAGCTCATCTAAGCCTTTGGGACTTCAAATTTTGGAACTCATACTCTTTGGGTTTAAAGGATTCAAACTTTCATTTTTTCCCTCGGCTTTGAGATCTGATCAAGATCAGTGGCAATTGTAACCATTACACTCAATGGATTTGATGCTCTTTTGATATACATACATAAAAGGACTAAAATTAAATGTACATGTGGATTGCCCGATTGTCCGTTGCATCATAGTGCTACAGTGTAAGGAATTTCTTGATGATGCGGTAGAAGGCTAAGAAGCACGGATACAGAGATAGGATATGGATACAACATGATACCAAGGCGAGGATACTACATTTCTAAAAAACATAAAACATGGATATGTCGAGGACACGTTGAACTAAGAAGCACGGATAGGGACACAGGACACGAATACGACACAATACGAACATGCAAACACTTCATTTTTCAAAAAAGTAGGACACAGATACATTATGAACACGTTGAATATATATAAAATTTTTATATTTTTTATATAACCATATAATAAAAACCTAACATTATTCAATTAAAATTACCATAAAAATACACAAATCACAAAATATTATTAAGACATTAAAATAACAAAGTCATTAAATAAAATTTCAAGAATTTCTTCACTTAATCTTCAACATCTATAATCCAAGTTCCGAAATAAATTTACTAACTATTACATAAAACATATATCTGTATATATATAACCAAAAAAGACAAGGATTAAAATTTCATTTCTTTTCCATCGAAACGGCCGAAACGTTTCCGTTTCTCAAGGAACCGAAACGAAATACTAGTAGAATATCGAAATTCACATGTTTCCAGGAAACAAAATTGTTTCCGTGGAAACATACCGAATCAGAAGAAACATTTCTTTTGTATCAACAATAATTCTAGAAGTTAGTAAAAAATAATATCCATTTATTTTTCAAGGATTAAGACTCAAAATTACAAGAAAATATTTCTATTATTTTTCCTAAAATAATAGAAAAGTAGTAGGAGAAATATTATTTTAATACTAAGTTACTAATTATAATAGGTTTAAATCGCTATTTGTTTTACTTTTTATTTTATATGTAACTTGTGTCAAATTATCTAATTCGTGGATATTACATAATATATATCTATTATGTCATTTATCATGAATTAGTGTCATTTATCATGAATATGATATATATGCCTTAAACATATACAAATATTCAATAAATAGGCTTATTTGTATAAATAAATAAATTTTAAGTTATGTTTCCACATGTTTCCAATTTTTTCTCCGTTTCCATTATGTTTCCGAAACGTTTCCGAAACTTTTCCATTTCCGGACAGACCGAAACTATACATCGAAATGATATTTTGATCCTTGAAAAAAGAACTAAGCAGAGGAGGAGGAAAAGAGGAAAAAAATTTAAACAAAAAGAAGAAGAAAATAAAACAGAAAACTGTCCATAACGTGTTCAAAATTCAGAAAAAATAAAAGAATTTGGACACTTTTTTTTAGTATACGACGTGTCCGAGAAGTGTCTGAGATTGTTAATGTTCGACACGAACACGTGAACCAAAATAGAGTATTTGTGCTTCATAGACGTTGAATATATATTTTTTTATATGACCATATAATAAAAATATGACATTATTTCAATCAATATTATTAATATATTAAAATAACAAAACCATTAAGTAAAAATTTTAGAACTTCATTGTTTAAGTATCAACATTCATCATCTAAGTTCCAAAGAAATTTGTTAATACATACATATATATATATATATATATATGAAAGAATGGAGAAGAAAAGGAGAAAAAGAGGGAAATTTTTCAAAAAGTAAAAATAAAAAATCTAAAAATGTGCTCCTAATGTGTCTGAATGTGTCCTTAACGTGTCTCTAATGTATTTGGGACGTGTTTGAAATTCAAAAAAAAAACTAAAATTGGACACTCTTTTTTCAGATGTCTGAGCGTGTCTGACACTATATGCGAGGCAAATAGAGTGTTTGTGCTACATAAGTAGAAGGTTATGTGCTACATAAGTAGAAGGTTGTGTGCTACGTTAGTTGTAAATATGGACTAAGAACTTAAATCTTTCAAGCCCATTTCTCCATGTTACTTGGATCCTTTCCCTCATTTTGTATGTATGCATAAGTATCAAAGTTTGTAGAAAAAACCATTAACGACTGCTTTGCATGGCTAGGGATTATTCAGAAGACCAGAACAGTTATGGAATGTCTACATCGTTTTTGCAGAGAATGCATTGACAAATCAATGCGACTGGGGTTTGTATTGAAATTATGTTACCCCTTCTCTCATTGATTGATTGGCGATTATAACTTTTCCTTATTTAAATAAATTTTTGGCCATCGATGCAGGAACAATGAATGTCCAGCTTGTCGCACACATTGTGCTAGTCGCCGTTCTTTGAGAGATGATCCAAACTATGATACCCTTATTGCAGCTTTATATCCAGATATTGATAAGTACGAGGAGGAGGTATAATTTGAGTAGTGTATTGTTTATGGTGTTGGAAAGTACTTTAATTTCTATTTCATGTCAATCCATACTTTATTTCTGGTTGCAGGAATTGGCTTTTCATGAAGAGGAGAAAGCTCGCAATAAGCAGGTGAGATGTTCCTAGTTTGGATTCAAGCATTTATGCCCTCATGCATTCACTTTGTTCAGATTCATTTCCCCATATTTTTGTGGTTCCCTTGGCTCATATCTGCAGTGTTCCATAACAGATTATGTTGAAAATGCTATTCATTTCACTATAATAAGCAAAACAGGTGAATTCTGAAATATCCTGGGCAGAAAGGAATCACGTGCCTCTCTTCCAAAAGTGAAAGAACCATCCATAAGTCACTAAATCCTGTATCAGAGGCCACTAAAGACTTTCTAAACTCGAGTTAGAAACTTTGGCCCATAGTTATCTAAACCAAACCGGAGAATGACTCGGTGAAAGAGGCGGTTTACAGTTCAGTGGTTCAACTGGTTGAACCGTTATTAACATAAATATTTATTAGGTGGTTACTACTTTATTAAGATATATATATATATATATATATTAAATTTGGTATTATAAACAGCAACTGTTGGTGGCAAAGTGGTTAACATGCTTATCTCTCTTATAAGAGACCAGAGATCAACTCTCCGGCCCCTCAGTTTTTTCATTTAACAATTTTAAATGCTCCTATTTCACACCTGACATGCCACGGGGAGTGTACACTCTAACGAACGATTCAGTTGGTTTGTTGCCAGTTCACTGCCAAAATGTTCAGTTTAGTCCGGTTCAGTCCGGTTTGTTGTAAAAAAAGGATCCAATTAAGAAACCAAACTGCGCAGAGGTCCAGTGCCTGGTCCAACCAGTTGAACCGTCCGGTCCGGTCCGGCCCGGTTCTTTGGCCTCCTTAACAATCCCCATGGTGAGGCAAAACTGGGAACTCTACCCTTGCTGAAGTGGAAAGGATTAGTATTACCCACAGGAGATATGTTTTCTTATCTTTAAGGAGCCCTATGAGGTGTCCAGAAAGGCTTATAATGATAATTTATAGGTCCTAACCTATTCCCCTATTACAGGGTTCTTTGAAGATGCTTTCTGTGTACATAAAATGGCCGAAGGAGTAGTTTCACTCATAGGAGATTAGATTGGAATGGACTCCAAGGCCCCATTGGGAGGATACCATTTACTAGTAGGAAAGTTTATCCCTTACTCCATTCCTTCCTAAAGTCATGAATGCAGGACAGGGAAGAGCTACAAGAGCTACTCAATTATATGCCTTCTTCCTAAAGTAGCAAGAGGTTGTTTAGGTTCTAATGCTTATGGTTTCTAGGAAAGATGCATTGGGTGATTCAGTTACTACCTCTTATGCTCTCTCCCCAGAGTACTCAATAAAGGGCCCTTGGCTTATTTGCAAACATATCACAGTATAGAATGCAATGAAAGGATTTTGATAGAGGCTGCAGGATCAATTGTTGCAGACAACTGAATATTTTTCTTCCATGTGAATGTTTACAGCCAGATTTCTGTTTTTGGTTTCTCTACGTTGCTTCCAGTTCCGGACCTAATTTTTGATGTTTTTGGACAGATACAAGCTTCAATTGCCCAGACCTTGCGACGACAATCAGAAGCACTAGGAAGGAAACGGCCAACAGCTAGAGCCACAGCAGCTGCATTCACTAGGAGATCACTGGGAAATTATCAAAATTTGAGGGGGAGGAGAAATCATCGAGCTGCTGAACTCCAAGGATCTGATGATGATGAGGATGCTAATGGTAACGATGGAGGCAAAGATTCGTCTTCTGCTGATGAGCAGTGTACAGAAGTCAAACCAAAAAGATACAAGAGATGGGGAGGAGTTCGGTTTTCTCAACCTTGTTCAGCAGCAGCCAGTGCAGATGGAGGCTGCGATGAAAATGACTCAGAAGCAAACAGAGAATCAATGGGTGCATCTGCAGGGCTTGTTGGCAACTCAGAAATGCTTGCCTGGGGCAAAGGTGGCATGCGGAGTCACACCCGACATGGCAGTCTGAATGGTGGCAATGGCAAGAATGCCAGGAACAGCCGTCTCTCTAAGTTGATGGATTATCTCAGAAATTTAGATGAAAATGACGATGAGGTAATAATGTAATGCATCTTTTGGTGGTGATCTTGTTACTCTGCTTTCATAAGGAGTTGAGGATCTCATATTTGGCTGCAAATTGGCACTCATTGAATGAAGTCTAAATAGAGATCTCTAAACCAATGCAGTGCAATTTCAGTCCCTTTATGACAGCTGAGTTGTAGGATCATCTTAGATTTCATTTGGATTGTTTACTTCTTGAGGTCTTCATCTACACCACACTGACACGATTGGGTCAATACTTTGCTTCCTATTATTTCAGTTGGATATCCATCTCATAATGGTCTCTTCGGATGAACAAAGAATACCCAGTTTGGAGAGGCCATACCTTTGCTGTAGCCCAACCTTGTCAATCCAACACCTATGCCAAGTGAAATTTACTAGAGCCTTAAACCTTTATTTTCATTTTATTATACTTCATTGAATTTTGTAAGTTTTCCTAGCTAATACCCATTGGTTTTCATATATACGTCCGTTTGCAGTATGTTGCTCTCCAGACCACTTTGCAAGCTGAAGACATCGAAATATTAGCTGTAAAAGAGCTGCATTCTAAACTCAATCTTCCAACCTCCACAAGTTTTTCAATTTCCGGGTTCAGTATCACAGATCCATCCAAAGCTGAGTTGCATGTATTGGAAGAGCAAGAAACATTGGTAGGACTTAAAGCTATGTACTACTCCAGTCAGAGTCATCTGGTAAACTCTCCCTTTCGGAGCTAGCTTGGATTCATGCGCACTTAATAAGTTGTGCGCTATAATTTACAATAATCTATGAATAATTTCTGTTTCAAACTTCACGACAATCAGTTAGTGTTTTCTACTTCTAACTGTATTTTTGTTGCTGTTTTCAGGTTCTGGTATATCGTCAAAAGTCGTCAGGAGGGAAGTCATGATGAATTGACTGGCTTTCTCTTGAAGAACAAGCAGTTGTATCTTTTTCATGGAGGAAGGTGGATACAAAAATATTTAGAAAAGGTAATATTTAGTAGGTTTATATATTGTCTTTAAAAATTGACTAGATTTAGGATGTTGAGAAGTATACAAACAAACAATCAGACTATTAAGTCAGAAAGAGCTCTTAATGCTGCGAACTTAGTATTACTTCTGTTAAGCATTACTTCTACAATCTTGTATTTGTGTCTTGATAGATTGGGGGTCTCAGGTTCAGATTTTACTTATCAAAAATAGGTGGTTCGGATTTTGATTATTTGTTCCTTGAGGGACGTGTGATTAAGATTTTGATTATTCATCTGTCTTCAGCTCAGGCCGATATTATTATCTTGGTGGCTAAAATATCCCTAGTAGTGAGATTGCCAATCCACGATGTGGATGGTGCTGCACGACGTCATCTTGCATAAGTGGTGCCACCACCCAATAAAAATTAGACATGTGGAAAATTTATTAACAAATTTTTTTCGAATAAATTACATTGACTTCTTTTGAGGTTTCTGACAATTACAAATGTCACTTTTTTTATTTTTGAAATTACATTGTACCCTCTGTCAGTCTTGTCTGCTAAACGGAGTTAACAAAATTTTGACAAAGACAAATTTACCCCTCAATTAAAAATATTATTTTGTCAAAACAAAAAAAAAGCCTTCAATTATATTTTTTTCCAATTAAAAAATCACTCTCCTATCTTGCCTTTCTCTCTCTACTCACCTCTCTTCCCCTTCTCTCTCACAAAAAAAAATTCAACTCTCTCACCATGGACCACCACCACTCCCCCTCCACTTCCTTTCGTCCACTGCCACCGACAGTGCCACCACTCCCATTTCCTTTCCCTCCGCTCACCATCACCCATCACTGACCCTCCTCCTAGCCATCAACAATCCTCCGTGAAGTTCTCACCCCTAAATCTCGTCGCTGTCACCACCATCCCTTGGCCTCCACCTGACTATTACAACATCCACCACTATCACAGAATCAAAAATCCCAAAATCAAATGTACAGACCCTTATCTAGTTCAAGACATCACCATGGGTTCTCCTGTGACTATTTAAATGGGTTGGAGCGCACTCATAAATTGCAGAGTAGATATTCCAAATCACACATGCAGGTTGCAAAGTTTGGTACTTGATATACCACTATGTGAAGCACCAACCACTGCATGACACGTGTAACTACAAGATCGGCTCAGGACCAATAATACAGCCCATGCTCGGCCATATAGCTTATGCTCAGTCGCTTAACTCATATCCGGCCTTATAATCTGTGCTCGGTCATCCAGATCATGCTCGGTCGCATAAGTTGTGTTCGGTCATTCGGTTCATGCTCGGTCATATACCTCATGCTCGGTCAATCAAAAGGCATAACCCAAGTAAACCGAGCTCACAGTGTCGAAGCAAGGTAGCTCTCTTACAAAGCTAAATATATACAGATGCAAGCCTACATTACGGAAAGTCAGTGATCACTAAACTCCGAGCAGGGAATGAGGAAACCATTTCCAACAAGGAAATTGCCACAATGAGTTACCATATTCAACAAGGTAACTGATATCTCCAGAGATCCAATCCCTATATTCATGGCTCCGAATCCTAATCAAACTAGGAGAGACGTTTGCCTATAAATTCAACCCTAAAGGTACGCTTAATTTTCATGCTCATTATTTTGGCTTTCATTACGAGTCTTTCAATTCAATTTATTGACTTAAGCATCGGAGCGGCTACCGCCGGAGCCAACCCGGTGGTCCTCTGATCTTCTGTTTCGAGTGTTTCGTAGGGAGCCGAGCTTGGATCTCACGTGGGCCAAAAAGTGCAGCATCAGTTTGGCGCCGTCTGTGAGAACGACAATCACCAAGTGCTCTACTCAATCTAAGCTCATCTTCCGATCATCAGAGGGATCATGGCTCCCAACTTGCGACCCAGGAAAAACACTCAAAACCCTCATCCTCAACCAACTGCCGGACGAGGAAGAGGGCGAGTGAATAATCCTGTACAGGAAGAACTGATCGAAACTAGGCGGCAGAACCAGTTGCTACGGGAACAGCTCTTGACCATGTCCAGGACCCTGGCAATGTTCACCCAGAATCATGAAACCAATCCTCAAAATCCACCCGTTGTCACAAACACTCAACAGGAGCAGCCTCCTGCGGCTGCCGGTATTCATGTAGACCCCCAGTCGTCGACGGCAGCCGGTCGAGGGGTTCCCGCCTTTGTCCCGGAGGTCCATTATCGAAGTACTACCCGACTCCCCATCCCTGGGGCCTCGGGAGTAAACTACGTTCCACAAGGATCACCTCCTCGAGTGGTTCCTATACCACCAGTACCAGAGAATCAAAACAACCCCCCAGTAGTGGGCCAAGATCAGCCTACCCATATAGGCCCAGAGGTCGTGAGACCTGCCTCGCAGCAGCCCGTCCTACCAAGGGGGTCAGTAAGAGCCGAAGAAGTTGCTGAATCAATAGACCGTACTGCCATCATAAGGGGGGCCCAGTATCCAGAACAGGACGAGCTGGCCAGATTGCTCGGGAGGTCGGCCACCCCGTTCACCAATGCTATCATGGCCGAGGAAAGACCCAAGAAATTTATCGTCCCTAAATTCACCCCTTATGATGGGACTGGGGACCCGGGGGACCACCTCTCCCACTACCAGCACACCATGGCTTTGCACGGTACTTCTGATGCCTTCTTATGCAGAACGTTCGTGACCAGCCTCAATGGTACCGCCCTGAAGTGGTTCCACCACCTCCCGCCGAACTCAGTATCTAGCTTTTATGAGCTCGGCAGAAGGTTCTTGGACAGATTCATGACTAGCAGGAGGCTAAGAAAGGGTCCGGAATTCCTTCTGAACATAAAGCAAACAAGGGAAGAATCGCTCAGGGGGTATATAGCACGTTTCAACGCCGAGCTCACCGAGGTAACAGACTGCAGCCCCGGTTTCCTAGTGGCTGCTCTAGCCGCTGGACTTGCTCAAGGAGGCTTTAGAGACTCCCTGACCAAAAATCCCCCTGCGGACATGGCGGCACTCATGGACCGTGCAAGGAAGTACATCAACCTAGAGGAGGCCAGGGACACCTCTAGAAAGGTCAAAGAGCAAGCTCAGAAAGACGATCACAAGAAAGATAGTCAAAGGAAGGACGACCAAAAGAAGGACACCAGCTCGGCCAGGAAGAGAGTCAGGAGCCCAGAAAAAAGGGGGGCCCCAGAACCTCCTTCAATTCTGGGCTGAGGGAATTCAACCACTTTACTCCTCTAAACGCCTCTCCGTACAACATATTGAAGCAAGTAAGATCTCGAGAAAATCTGAGATGGCCGGAGCCTTTGAAAGGAGACCCCAGCTATCGAGATCAGACCAAATATTGTGATTTTCACAAGGACCGAGGGCACACAACCAATACCTGCAAAGCTCTCAAGCATGAGATTGAGCAGCTAATAAGGAGAGGAAGGCTGCAAGAGTTCGTCAAGCAGGACGAAGGACAGAACCCCCGTGACGAACGACCCCAGCAGAGAAAAACCGACCAGAGGCAAGAACAGAAAGAAGGCAGGAACGAACCCCCACGACAGAACTATCAGGTGATCTATGTTCTACACGCAGATTCCCCTGCAACAGGCACCTCTAACAGGTCAAGGAAACAATATGCTCGGGAGGCCAGGTCTGCTCCCAACGTCATGCAGGTCGCTAACTTGGAGAAAAGGTTAAAGCCCTTGCCAGAAATCCAATTTACGGATCATGACCTTATGGGAGTTCATTGTCCTCACAGCGATGCCCTGGTTATCTCCCTTAAGATCGCCAACTTCGATATCCGGAGAGTTCTCGTCGACACTGGGTGCTCGACCAATGTGCTGTTCTACGACCCTTTCAAGCATATGAAGCTCAACCCCAATGACATTAAGCCCACGGGCATAATCATGACGGGCTTCGACGGAAACACTAACACTCCACTAGGAAGGGTCGATCTGGCCACCACTACGGGTGAAGGGGACGGACAGAAGACCACGATAGCCGAGTACATGGTCATAAAAGCCAAATCTCCCTACAACGTCATAATTGGGAGGCCCTGGCTACATGAGATGGGAGCGGTCACCTCAACTCTTCACCAATGCTTAAAATACGTTTACAATCAGACAGTCTACTCCATCAGAGGATGCCAACCGACCTCCCGAGAGTGCCACGCCCTCGCACTCAAAGCTAAGGCCCCCAAATAGCAATTACTGCACACCCGTGTGTGCAGGGATGCAATCTACCCTTGCTGTCACGAGGTAGAGGACTGTCCCTCCAAGATTGAAGAACCATTGAGCCCCAGAGGAAGGGATAGCAGAGCCAAGCCTATAGGGGAGCCTATTAAAGTCCTGGTCAGCTCAGAGGATCAAGGACGTTACCTGCAGATAGGTCCCGACCTGACACATGCAGAGCAGGATGAGCTGGTCAAGTTTTTGAAGAAAAACCTCTCCGTATTCGCCTGGGAGACAAGCGACATGGAAGGGATAGATCCCGACCTAATTACGCACAGACTAATGGTGGATCCAGATCATCCACCAGTAAGACAAAAGAGAAGGCCTCTCGCTCCAGAGCGGCATCAGGTCATCAACGACGAAGTTCAAAGGTTGCTCAACGCCAACATGATACGAGAGGTATTTTATCCTGATTGGTTGGCCAACACTGTTCTGGTCAAGAAGAAGAACGGTAAATGGAGAGTCTGTGTTGACTACACAGATCTCAACAAAGCATGCCCGAAGGATAGCTTCCCTCTTCCACGAATAGATCAGTTAGTCGATGCAACTGCAGGGCACGATCTCATGAGCTTCATGGATGCTTATTCTGGGTACAATCAAATACAGATGCATCCTCCCGATCAAGAGAAGACTTCATTCATCACCGAACGAGGTCTCTATTGCTATAGAGTGATGCCATTCGGACTAAAGAATGCTGGAGCTACCTACCAACGTCTTGTTAATAAAATGTTCAACTCCTTGATCAGCAGCACTATGGAAGTTTATATCGACGATATGCTGGTCAAGAGCCTAAGGAAGAGCAGTCATCTCCAGCACCTAGCACAAACCTTCGATATTCTCAGACAATATAAAATGAAGCTCAATCCCTCAAAGTGCACCTTTGGTGTAACAAAAGGGAAATTCCTTGGGTACATAGTCTCTCAAAGAGGTATAGAAGCAGACCCGACTCAGATCGGGGCTCTGATCGGACTGAAATCCCCAAAGACCCGGAAGGACATTCAAGCTCTGAACGGCCGGATAGCAGCTCTCAACAGATTCATCTCCAAATCCACGGATCGGTGTCTACCCTTCTTCAAGGCTCTGAAAGGTAACAAATCTTTGCAATGGACTGACGAGTGTGAAAAATCCTTTCAGGAACTCAAAAGATACTTGGCTTCGCCCGAGCTCTTATCAAAACCGATCCAAGGAGAAAGGCTGCTTCTCTATCTCGCAGTCTCTGAGAACGCTGTCAGTTCGGTACTGGTCAGGCAAGACAGGAGCGTGCAAAGGCCCATCTTCTATGTCAGCAAGGCATTACTAGACACAGAAAAGAGGTACCCCGAAATTGAGAAGCTAGCCCTTGCTCTCATAGTATCTGCACGGAAGCTGAGACCTTACTTTCAAGCACATCCCATAGAAATTCCGACTGCCTACCCACTGAAAACGGTCCTGAGAAAACTAGAAGTATCAGGACGGTTGGTCAAGTGGTCAGTGGAACTGGGGGAGTTCGATTTGTCCTACATTCCACGAGTCTCAATTAAAGGGCAAGCCTTGGCAGACTTCGTCGCAGAATTCACTCCCGCACTACTAGGCAAAGCTCAAGTCTCAGACGATGTGGGAACTTAGAAGTTATATACTGATGGATCATCCACTGACCGAGGTGCCGGAGCAGGGCTAGTACTACACTCTCCTGATGGACTTACGACCAAAAGGTCAATTAGCTTGGGGTTCAGAGCCTCCAACAACGAAGCGGAATATGAGGCCCTTATCTTAGGGATGAAGCTAGCTCAGGAGTGCGAGGTACAAAACCTCGAGGTATTTTCTGACTCCCAACTGGTGGTTAGCCAAGTTCAAGGAGAGTATGCCGTCAAGGATGAAAGAATGCTTCGATATTCGGAGCTAGTCAACTTACTAAAACATTCCTTCCGAGCATTCTCAATCCAAAAAATAAAAAGAGGACAGAACAGCAGAGCCGATGCCTTAGCAAACATGGCATCTCACATGAAAACGGGGGTGGAGTCAACGATAAAATTCTCTCACCAGCCGAGGCCTAGCACCGAGGAGATCCAGGCCGCCCAAGTCACAGAACAGCCTCAGAACTGGATGACTCCTATACTCCAGTACCTGGAAGAAGGACTCCTCCCAGAAGACAGAAATAATGCAAAAAGAATCCGCATCAGAGCAGCTCGGTATCTTGTCCTTAACGAAAAGCTCTACCGAAGGTCTTACACTCAGCCATTGTTAAAATGCCTAGCACCTGAAGAGTCTCAGTACGTCTTGGTAGAAATCCATGAAGGAATCTGTGGAAATCACAACGGAGGGAGAACCATAGCCCACCGAGCTCTAACCCAAGGCTACTACTGGCCTGGGATGCTGAAGGAAGCAAAAGAATATACTCGAAAGTGTGACAAGTGCCAGAGGTTCGCCCCTTATCAGCGTCAGCCGCAACATGAGCTCATCCCCATTACTAGCCCATGGCCCTTTGCGCAGTGGGGAATGGACATCATAGGACCGTTGCCTAAAGCCAAACCGAACAGGAGATACCTACTGGTGGCTGTTGACTACTTCTCAAAATGGGCCGAAGCAGAACCACTGACTCGCATCACTGAAAAGGAGATACAGAGTTTTACTTGAAAAAATATAGTCTGCAGGTTCGGCATTCCCCATGTGATCGTCTCAGATAATGGCACACAGTTCACTGGGAAAATATTCAAGAAATTCTGCCAAGACCTAAACATCAAGCAGCACTTTTCCTCCCCTGGTCATCCTCAGGCAAACGGGCAAGCCGAGGTCACCAACCGAACTATCCTGGACGCTCTCAAGAAAAGATTAGAGGAAGCTAAAGGGGGATGGGTCGAGGAACTCCCTGGGGCACTCTGGGCCTACCGGACAACCAGGAGAACTCCAACATCGGAAACTCCCTTCTCCCTCGCCTACGGAACTGAGGCAGTAATCCCTGTTGAGGTCGGCATACCAACCTTAAGGACTGAGGCTTTCAACGAAGAGACCAACGACCAACAACTAGCAGAAAATTTGGATTTGCTTGAGGAAAGGAGAGAGCAGGCCGTAATCAGAATGGAAGCATATCAGCGCAGGATGGTTAACCGCTCAAAAATTGGCCTCAAACCTGCCAATTTCCAAGTTGGGGACCTCGTCCTAAGAAGGGTTTTCCAGAACACCAAGAACCCCACCATGGGGAAGTTATCACCGAACTGGGAAGGCCCCTACAGAATTACCAAGACAGTTAGACCGACCACTTATTGGTTGGAAAGCATGGATGGGAAACCTGTTCCCAGGCCTTGGAACATGGAACATTTACGAAAATATTATCAATAAAGTACTTTCTTTTTATTTCAACATCCTTCGTGAAACATCTCAAATGCACAGACTCAGGTCTGGTCCATCTCAATGTACAGACCCAGGTCTGGTCCATCTCAAATGCACAGACTCAGGTCTGGTCCATCTCAATGTACAGACTCAGGTCTGGTCCATCTCAAATGCACAGACTCAGGTCTGGTCCATCTCAATGTACAGACCCAGGTCTGGTCCATCTCAATGTACAGACTCAGGTCTGGTCCATCTCAAATGCACAGACTCAGGTCTGGTCCATCTCAATGTACAGACTCAGGTCTGGTCCATCTCAAATGCACAGACTCAGGTCTGGTCCATCTCAATGTACAGACCCAGGTCTGGTCCATCTCAATGTACAGACTCAGGTCTGGTCCATCTCAAATGCACAGACTCAGGTCTGGTCCATCTCAATGTACAGACCCAGGTCTGGTCCATCTCAATGTACAGACTCAGGTCTGGTCCATCTCAATGTACAGACCCAGGTCTGGTCCATCTCAATGTACAGACTCAGGTCTGGTCCATCTCAATGTACAGACTCAAGTCTGGTCCATCTTAATGTACAGACGACAAGTCTGGTCCATCTTGGTAGATGAAGCTGATGTTTCATTACAAGCGCACAAAGGCATTGTGACAGAAGTTATAAATAGACAAGAATAATCTTTAAAGTACTCAGTCATACCGACCGTATTCGGCAATCAAGCTCGGGCTTTGTTCGAAGAAATCAAAATAATTGCCTTATACCAGTTTTTACAATTATTGATTAGTGATCGGATTGATCGATTATTATTCAAGTTATCTTTCTTAAAGAAAGTCCATGATTCGAAAACCTCTCCAATATCAAGAATTCGGCACAAGTCTGCTATAACTACACATTACTTCAGGATTACCATAAGTTAGTTCTGGAGACAACCCATGATCGGTAAAGACAGTACTTCATAAACCGAGCAGGTTTACTTGTCTCATACTACAAACATCAAAAACCGAAGTTCGGTTACACACAACAAAGCGTTGATACATTTTTCAGAACGGAACTCAAAGAATGCCAAACAACCGAAGAAAGATAGAAACAGAAACTAAAGAGAAGACATTTTCATTGATAATGCAAGCTCGGTTACAAACATGATGAGATAGGATTAACAAAAAGGTTTCCCTAAACTAGAGGGCTTGCAGATCCGTCGTCCTGATCACCACCTTCGTCCTCGTCATCATCGTCAATCCCCGACAGATCAATATCCGGGTACTTGGCGAGAAGCTTGGACCTGAAGTTGTCATAACCGAGCTGCGCAATAGTATCTCCCATCTTCTCCAGCTCGGTCTTCAACCTGGCCTCGGTCTCAACCTTGGCCTCATCAACCTTCTGAACAATTGAAGACTGAAGAGCACTGTTATCCTCCTTCAGCTTGGTCAGGTCCTGAAGAAGGGAGTCTCGTTCAGATCGCAAAGAATCCCTCTCAAGTTTAACAGAATCCCTTTCGGACTCCATAATTGAGAGGCAATTCCTCGCCTCCTTCAGATCGTCCTCGGCTGCAGTGGCCCGAGATTGAGCCGTACCAAGCTGAAACCGAGTTTCATCTAGCTCCTCCTCCAGCCTTTCCACGGCCTGGAGGTCAACTGTGGCCTCCATTAGAGCGGCCAAACTATGCAAGGTCTGTAAAAATAAAATAAAAGGCACATCAGTAAGGAGAAGAAGAAAGAAAAACGCCAAAAAAGAAAGATCGGTCGTTACCTTCAAATGGGCCCTCATGGCACCAACCACTGTCCTCTCAGTACCCTTCCTGGTACTGTAGGAAGGGGAATCCGTCCGAGGGGCCTCCGCCCAGAAATCCTCAATAGCTTGATGGACGGCCTTGTATCCATCAGGCATCTCAGTACCTACTTTGGCCTTACCCCTCTGTTGAGAGTTTTGGGCCGAAGAGGGGATAGGCCTTAGCACCGCCGTACCCCTCTGAGGGGCAGAAGAGGGTTCCCTGATCACCACCCCCTTTTGGGGAGCAGAGGAGGGTTCCCTGATCACAACTCCCTTCAGAGGAGGCCGGGAAGAGGGAGAAACAGAGGAGACAGCCCCCTTCTTGGGAGGCGCCGAAGAGGACGGGTTAGTCGTCCTCGTCCTCTTCGAAGAAGATACAAAGGGAGGAGGCTGGCTCGCCACCCTCTTCTTCTGTGACGACCCCCATTTGCCAGCAAGGGATTTGAGGACGTCATCAACAACACCCTTATCCTTGGGAGGCATTGTAGTGCCTGGATGAAGAATGGCTCGGTAATCCCTGTTGGAAGTCTGGAGGAGTCTCTTGTATTGGTCTTTCAAAACAGGGGTGAAGTGCGGCCTCTTCTTGACGCTCTTGGCTACACAAAAGAGTTTTGAACAAAGGTTAGTCAGATACACCAAGAACAGGTACAAAGCAAAATTACAGAAGAAAAGGGTGTCTCACCCATAAACCCCGTGCTCCGGGGGAACGTGGAGAACTGGTCCTCAGCGTCGGTCACCTCCCATTGTCCACCAACAAAAAAGAACCGATCCTTCCAAAATTTGTTGGAGGACGGCACGAATGTCAAAGGACGGAAGCCCTTGTCAAAAGACATATAGTAGAGGCCCTCCGCCTTCCTATATTTAAGATCCATTTTACTACGGATCAAGTCTAAAGAGACCTCAACACCATTCAGGCGGCCTAAGGCCATAAACCCTAATAGATGCCTCCAACTGTTCAAGAGCAGATCGGCCGGGCAGAGGTTGAACCAACAGAAAAAATCCCTAAGCAGTTTAGGGAAAGGAAGGCGTAACCCCATCTCAAACCAAGCAATGTAAACGCAAATTTCCCCATCCTGAACTTCCCAAGGGTAGTCAAAATCATCGGGAGCCCTAAGGGAGACATTTGGAGGAATCTCATACTTCTCCCTAATAACCTCCAACCAAGAGGATGTTACAGTACTCTCTATCTGAGAAGACCGACCCGAGACTTCACCCTCTCTATCCCTAGACTCCGAGAAGGCATCAACTATTCTAACTGAGGGACTAGAGTGAGTCTCCTCCGATTCAGTCCCCGAGGAAGTGCTACCCCTAATTAGGGTTTGTGACGAGGAAGGAGCTTCCGGGAGGCTCCCCGACCCATTACCAACATCAGAAGATGCCGAAGAAGTCGACATTTCAAAATAACCAAAAGGAGAGGAAGAGAAAGTGAAAAGATGAACGAAAATACTAAAACCGAACCTGAATCAAAGTAAGGGACTTCGGATGGATGGGATTCTTCACAAGGTAGCTTGCTGGTTCGACAATGTCGGATGTATATCTCACTTTGCAGAGTAGAAGATGGTAAAAAGAGTCATACAAGGCTCTTTCCCCCTTTTATACGCATCCAAAGAGTAATTGCTGCCCAGACGAACCGTCGCGACAGTATCGCAACAATAATGACATGAGAAACCCAAGAACCGGCTGCGCAATAAATGACGTACCAACGGACGTCTCGAGAAACGAGACGACAGAACGCATGACTTCTCGGACGCATATGAAACCTTAGTTACGCCCCGAGCTCAAACTAAGGCTTGGGGGGGGAGTAACTGATATACCACTATGTGAAGCACCAACCACTGCATGACACGTGTAACTACAAGATCGGCTCAGGACCAATAATACAGCCCATGCTCGGCCATATAGCTTATGCTCAGTCGCTTAACTCATATCCGGCCTTATAATCTGTGCTCGGTCATCCAGATCATGCTCGGTCGCATAAGTTGTGTTCGGTCATTCGGTTCATGCTCGGTCATATACCTCATGCTCGGTCAATCAAAAGGCATAGCCCAAGTAAACCGAGCTCACAGTGTCGAAGCAAGGTAGCTCTCCTACAAAGCTAAATATATACAGATGCAAGCCTACATTACGGAAAGTCAGTGATCACTAAACTCCGAGCAGGGAATGAGGAAACCATTTCCAACAAGGAAACTGCCACAATGAGTTACCATATTCAACAAGGTAACTGATATCTCCAGAGATCCAATCCCTATATTCATGGCTCCGAATCCTAATCAAACTAGGAGAGACGTTTGCCTATAAATTCAACCCTAAAGGTACGCTTAATTTTCATGCTCATTATTTTGGCTTTCATTACGAGTCTTTCAATTCAATTTATTGACTTAAGCATCGGAGCGGCTACCGCCGGAGCCAACCCGGTGGTCCTCTGATCTTCTGTTTCGAGTGTTTCACAGGGAGCCGAGCTTGGATCTCACGTGGGCCAAAAAGTGCAGCATCAGTACTTAAAAAAGAATTGGATTTTGATTTTTTTGGTATTTTTATATTAGGATGGGTTTGATTTGTTGGAATCTGATTAGGATTAGGATGGATGTTTGTGTACATATACACACTTTTTTTTTTCTTGACTGTAGAAGTTTTTGGCCCTCTGTTTTGACCCTATCTTCTGCTTCTCTCTCTCTATATCTATATGTCTAACACATTTATATATATATATATAGACACACACACAGAGGCATACACCCACGTCTCATTCTCCATATCTTTTCATGTTCTGTAATTCTTTTTTAAAGTATTTTTGTTATTCCACTTTTGTGATTTGGTGATATGATTTCAGGAGCTTCAATAAAAATAACCTTCTTGCTTGGAAAGAGCATCTATGAATGCTTTGGAGTTGTACTATTGAGTTATGTAGTCGAGCTACTTTTAGAGAGAGACTTTTCAGAAAGGGAGTGTCCTGTAAGAAATTTTTTTTAGAGAGAATATTGTCATTTTAGAGATGTGGGGGGAGGGGGGGTAATTTAGTCTCTTTATTAATTATTTACAAGGGTAAAGTTAGAATTTTTTAAAAAATATGCTTACATCGTCAAATTTGTCACTATCAGTAACAGTGCTTGATGGCAGGGGGTGTATCGTTACTAATGTTCAAAAGTTAGGGCGTTTAGTAACGTGAATGTATCGTATATAATTGTCAAAAATTTTAAAAAATATCAGTATAATTTATTATTTTTGTTAGTTGAGAAGTTAAAGGCTAGGCTCGGGTGGAAGGCACCACTTTTTCATTTATATCCTTGAGATTTGAGAAATTAAAATGCTATCAAGTGAAAGCTTTGCTATATAGACTTCACTGCAATGTGGAGCTTTACGGTTACGGACGGGCTCACTGTCACTGACCAGGTTGTGAAAAATTAGTGATCAACTTCTGAAATTGGGTAGGTACATCCGTTGCAAAGTTCCATGTTCTCGAGCATTCGTTCAACTTGGGTGACCAGGACCACAACTTTTCTTTTCTTTGCCTTCTTAATGCCGATTTTTTTCTTTTGGTGTCGGATTTAATAGTTGAGGCTTGTGAGACACCAGGTAAAGAGGAGATTGATATAAAGACTCAATTGAAAAGAGGATGTGATAAAGGAATTGGAGAAAATGTGGTTAACATTTTATGGCAAAGTGTTGGTGGAATGATAGTGTATTTAGTGCTTGTTTGGATGGGCAGTGAAAACGGACGTTTTGAAAAAAATTATTTACTGATATTTTTTTAAAATGTCTGTTTGTCTTGAAAATGTACAAACGAACATTTTGAAAAGTCTAAATAAACACTCACTTATCCTAAAAGTCTGTTTGAAACATGAAAATGATCAAACAATCAGTGAAACTGTGCATCCAAACGCAGTTTTAGAAAATATAAATTTAATTTATATAAAATCATAAAAAAGTAACCAACATGTTTAGGATTATTATTTGATAGATGCTTGTTTTAATTTTCAATCGGCCATTAAAGACAAGTAAAGTTCTGAGATTTATAAGGTAGATTTTGTTGAATATATAGCTTTAGTTATGGATAATTCAAAGACATATCATCCTTATTGTGTAAATTTGTGTTTCTTGAAAGAAGTCTAAAATCTGGTGTCTGGCATTGAAAAATTAGGAGAACTTTAATGAGCATACATGTATTTGCACTTTATGGATTTGTCAAATGAGACAAGTCATGGGCAATCTCTTGTGCTCGAGAGGCAAGCCCAAATCTCAAGACCAATAGAAAATTGGGTCTTTGTCTGAAAAATTAATTAATCGGGCACATCACCCGCATTACACCTATGCAGGAGCGGTGCAAATTCGAGTTTTCAAGTCTTGCACGCTTACTTAATTTGCGTCACATTTTGCAACCTTGACTTCCATATTTAGTGTTTGTTACAAAGTCCTTCATTTTCTATGGATGCGCATTGCTTGATTCATGGAAACTATTCGGGACACACAATTACTGCGACCATTTCCTTATGTGCGTTTTGTTTCATTTGAGACCGAGTTTTGTGTAAGTTCTTGTTTGTTCTCTTTACATTTTGGGTTCGAGTTCATTGTTCAATTCCATTACTTTTTTTCTAGTCCATCGTTTCCAGTTCTATTATTCAGAAAGACCACTGTTACAAGAGGATTGTTTTTATGACCTTCACTGTACGAATGCACGTTAGTAAAGATGAAACTATTGAATCCCAGTGAGTAGATCACTGAGACTTTTTACACCAAGATATATTCTTTGAGGGACATAAACTACTCTTAGAGACAATGGCTAGCACACGCCTCAACTAAATTGATAAGTATTCCCATCTCAATTCTATTTTTGCTGCCTTTATTACACCATATTTTACAATATATTTATCTTATTGAAAAAAAGAAGAAGAATTTTGATGGTTCCAAGAAGGAAAATAGTCATTCAGGTGTAGTTGGGGTTATTATAAGAGATGATGGAGGAAATATACGTTGGGCTTTGTCTGATTGGTATGATGGGAAGTATTCAGTTCCTCAATTAGAAGTACTAGCACTTCGAGAAGGTTTGTTAAAAATTGATGTTTAGGATGATAAGAAAATAGTCATAAAATGTGATTTTAAGATTGTTATTAATGCGTTATTAAGCAAGTAGAGGTGTTCTTAAAAAATTATAATATTATGAAAGATTGTGTTAATATTGTTAAGGATAAAAGATTGGAGGTTACTTTGCAACATGTATATCATGAGACTAATTTAGCGACAAATTGGCTGGCAAAGAAAGCTTATGTTGGGAAATGTAAAATGGCATGGTTACAAAGACTTCCTGAAAAATTGTGTAGCATTGCATCAGATGATATTAGAGACAGAACTTTGAAAAAAGAGTCATTCAGTCGTATAGACATAAATAAGATGAAAATTATTTTCTAATCTAAAACCAACACTAATAACTCACTAAGTCCACTAAAATTGTTAGAGACCAAAATATCCTTTATAACATGACCCCAAAAAAAGAAAGAACAGAAAATTTAAAAAGTCTCTTCCATGATCTGCCCTAAAATCATGACAACTTACCCCAAATAAAAGCTCAAAAACACAATTTACGCTAAAGTCAAGTTTTGATTAACTATCTCCAACATGGAAGAGGATTCAAGGGTTTTAATCATGGTTGTTAAAATCTCGATCCAAATCTTACAATCCTACGATTTTACGATTCCAAAATACAAAATCGATCAAGATCCCATCAAAAATCCCTAAAGGGTAAGATCTTATGAAATTTCTATAAAATTACAAGGATCCCGAGTTGACTCTTAATTTTACCAATTTTAACGTTCTTACAATACAATAAAGTTCTATAATGTTATTTTTGCATGTGTCTTGATAAGTTACAACCCGAAAGTAAAATAATATTATAAAACAAATACTAAGATTTACTTAAATAGATTAAGTGAGATAATTATGTCGAAACTTGCTTATATTTTTACACCTTTCAACTCTTTTAATTTGCACTTGCTCATGTTTTTACTTCTTGAAGAACTCTTTTAATTTGTTTTAAACTAGTCAAGTGTTGTACTAGTTGATTTAAATTATTTAACTTTTTATTATGACCAGTATGATTTGATATTGCCATTTAAAAAAACTACTTTTGGCTAATTAGCTTCTCCCTTCCCTCCTCTCTCTTGTATATACACACAAAAACTCAATGAGCTTGTTTTATACCAATTAATTTCTTATACTATATAGATCCTAAGCTTTTCCTATATTATAAGTTTTGTTATAAAACTATTTTAAAATAAAAATTTTCTTCTAATCTAAATCTAATATTTAATGTGCTATTTTAGCTAAATTTTATATAAATAAAATATTTTTATACTAATTTATTAAAAAAAAAATTAGGATTAGTAGAAGTTTTTGTTTTCTAAATATTTATTATAATTCTTTTTTTATATTTTCATGTATTTTAAACTTATTTATTTTATATTTTTAAAAATTCTTAAGATGTAAAAATATTAATTAGTATTAATTTTTTTATTTTGTAAAATTTTATGATTCCCGATCCGATCCAATCCTGAAGATCCCCTCCACCCCCATCCCCACCCGCACCCGAATTGATCTAGCCACCCAAATTGATCTAGGATTGTAATTTTAACAACTTTGATTTTAATAGTGAGAAAATAAGAATTCAAGGGTTTTGAGAGTGAAGAAAAAGATCAAAAACATATTCACAATTTATCTTGACTTGCGTTAGATAATACAAACAACAGAAAGTTAAAATAAAAAAAAAAAAAATTTGTTTTGACCAAAAGTTAAAAGAAAAAACATGGAAGACTAAGAGTAAAAATGTTTACTTTGCATGAATCACAAAAAAAGAGTAAAAATGAGATAAACATTTACTTGGACAAAAGTTAAAAAAAAAATACACGAGAAACCAGATAAATATTTACTTTGTCAATAATCTTCATTTTTTCATCATCCTTTAACAAGCGGTTTTCAAATTTACGATCACGGTGGTAAACGCATCAACCCTAATCCCACCATCCCTTCCCTTTCCCCTGCCATCACACTCTGTAAACCCATGACCACACTATTAATCACCAACTCTTTCACTGCCGCCGCGCCACTCACCACCAATTCCATAGCCGCCGCCACCAATCCAGCACACACAAAGCAAATTACTATTGCAAAACAAACCCATCTCCACCACTCAAAAATCGATCACATAAACCCAACCACTTTTTCCATCAATGACTTGGCTGATCTATCAACAACTCGACTTCTCCATCATGTGGCAGCCCCTAGGTTTATATTCATGTATGAAGGAAAAGAACAAGGCGTGCTTTGTGCCATATGGGATTAAGAATACTAATGATCTTAGAGAGAATGAGGATTGTACGAGTTTTAGAAAGAAAAAAAGAATTAAAAGAAAAACTAATAATAATCTGTATTAATTGGATCAATTTTTTTTTAAAAAAATATCAAATCGTTTAAATTTTCTTTAAAAATAATGTAAAGTAGTTGAACATAGAATAATAATAAATAAATAAAAAATGAATATGAATTATACGGATTTTACAATTACTGCTTAATCGTGCCTGTTACAATTGACATCTGATCATGCCAAAAATTTCTCTTAATTCACATGCCTTCTGGTAAGACGACTGATGAGCCATCCATCAATCATCATATTGCTTTCGTGTGGGACCACAGATAATGGACAGCCACCTAATCTCTATCTCCTCATTATTTAATGCGAGAAGATAAGCATTACCAAATGAAAATTATTGTTACTATATTACAAAAATAACAACCCACATTCAATTTATTTATTTAATAATAACAAGAAAGGAAGCTCATCACCACCGTCCACGGCGGATCAACATACTAAGACAACACTCAAATCTACCGTGCCAGTATTCAACACCTTAGCATAACTTAAAAAGTCACCAGCTTTGCTTAGTCAAGACACACAACCACAGATTCACAATACCATTGGAACGACAGCGACACGTTGCGAACACTCGGGAAAAAGGACACTATTTACATGCAACCACCGGTGGCCGTCGCCTCAGCGATGTTTGCTCCTAGTCTCCGCACTGTAGAGCCTGCAGCGATCACATAAATCTCACTTCATATTAGTAATATTATTACTTCTAACACACCAACAGAAATCAGCCGTCTGATATATGATCTTGACCAAATCACCTCTTCAAAAGATCTGACGGTCTAGATCCATATGAAGTGTGATTGTGATATGTACTATATGCTGCACGGTTGCATGGATGAGAGTGAAAGTTATACGATATGTACCAAGGCAGTATCGTCGTATGTTTCTACGAGGAAAAAAATTTCACTTGGAGATACTACAATTCAAATATCAATTTTCTTGGTATAAATTTACACTCAATTCACGTTTAACATGTCAGACAATTCGTAAAATGTATGATTTTATCTCAAATAGGATAGAGAGTATGTATGTAACTACGTGCTTAAGTTTGATGTCTGCTTTAACCGGGCATGTATGTATGTATGTAACTGCATGCTTAAGTTTGATGTCTGGTACCATTTCCATGGCGTAATAGCAAGCATATGATTCTTGATATATAGCTCAAGTGCTCATTCGAATCTTTATGGCCACCGTATATATGAGCGTGATTAACACTTACACATACTCTCTAATACACGCTCCATGCAAGTGGGTTTTTTTGTGTACGTACCAGTCATAAACAGTGGGAGAGTTGGGGCGTGGCTTGTCAAACACCTCAGCACCGATACTTCTGGTGGCAAGGTTGCTACCTGGGTGGAAGACGCTCCTCCACACGTTCTCCTTCACCGCCGCTGACGGCGATGGTGTCGTTGGCGTCATCGGTGTTGCCGGTGTCCCTGGGCTTGCCGGCATCGACAACGACCTCTGGTACTTGCTCCCCTCTCCTTCCCCATCTGACCCAAAAAAATCATATCATATCATCTCATATATATAAGCAATCAAAACAACCTACAAATATATGTGGCGATGCTCTTCTATGTGTGTGTAGTGATCATATGTATACACACCAAACAAAAGAAGAAGAAAAAAAGAAAAAAGGCAGCACCAGCTTTGATGGTCAAGGGCCTAGTGGTGATCTTCCTGAGCTTATCAAGGCCACGTTCAGGGAGAGGTCCGGCTACAACATCGTCCCAAAGCTTGTCTAGCAAAACCATCTTTGATCTGTGTGCGCGTTTCTGTGTCTATCCTCTCTCTCTCTCTCTCTGGGTCTGGATCAAACTGCTTATAAAGAGAGGTTGGTGCTCAAATATCTCCTATTCGACAGAGCTCTCGAGGAAAATTCAACTTCCTGCAGGTGATTTATCTCTACTTCCAAGCAACCTTTTGTCTTATTATTCGAATCGACAAGTAATAAATCTGGGAATAGAAAAAAAGCGAGTGGAAATAGATGAAATTAATTTGGATAAGAATGAAGACTTGGTAAATGTGGGACCCCAGAAATAAATCTCTGAGTAGATCAGACGAGAGTAGGTCGAGGGCTGATGTCCATGTTTCACCTTGTGATAAAATGTTGTCCTTTTCTCAAGTAAGTTCAATGCGGGGCCCATAATGATGGAGTTATTGCTTTTGGTGGTGACACGTGGGTCCCATACTTTTGATTCTGGGGATCTGGTACCACAAATATGGTGCATTGTATGTAATGAAAATGATTTTATGATAGTTTTTACTTTTTACCATAAGGAAAATGTTACCTATTTTTCATTTATTTCTTCAACTGTATCCGCGACATTATTTAATATTTTTAAATTTCATATTACGTAAAAAATTTTTATATACAAGTTTTGTGAAAAAAAAAAAATTATTATTATATATATACTCAAATCAGAACTATATAGACAAAAAAGAAATTTTTTTCTAATTTCTAATAAATTAACCTGTCATTGTTAATTATACATTACATTAAAAATATAAATAATATATATATAATATTAGTCGTTCATTGTAACGATGATTTGTTTAATAAAAAGTAATTTTCTTATTTCGAAAAAAAGGAAGTAATCAAACTGGGGTCACTGTCATGAATGATGCGTCTGGGCCAGAAAGGATATTGTTATTTTAGTGAGCATATGAATCATCAATGATTGTGTACAATGTTTAGTAGACACGTTATCAAGAGCTAGCTAGCTATGTTGTATTTAATCAATATATTAAAGATTATAAGCAATTTGGAGGGGAGGTTTCGGCTTAGTGCTTGTCTCATTATGCGGTTTCACCGCGATAAAGACATGTTTCTCTCTCAATTTTATGTCCATTATATTCTTTCTTTGCTAGTAAATAATTAGAGTAATGCTATTATTCATATACACACATATCTAATGTACATGTATCGCAAAGCAAAAATTACTTTACACTATAATTTATGACAGGTGTTTTTTAATATTCACACACACATTCAATATACACGTATCGCAAAACAAAAAATACCTTACACTATAATTTATGATGGGTGTTTTTTAATATACACACATGTCCAATATACATGTATCGCAACGCAAAAACTATCTTACACTATAATCTATGATAGGCATTTTTTAATCTTCACACACACACACACACATCCAATATACATGTATCGCAAAGCAAAAAGTACGTTACACTATAATCTATGATGGGTGTTTTTTAATATTCACACACACACGTCTAATATACATGTATCGCAACGCAAAAACTACCTTACACTATAATCTATGATGGGTGTTTTTTAATCTTCACACACAGACACATATCCAATATACATGTATCGCAAAGTAAAAAGCACCTTACACTATAATCTATGATGGGTGTTTTTTAATATTCACACACACACACACACACACATATCCAATATACATGTATCGCAACGCAAAAACTACCTTACACTATAATCTATGATGGGTGTTTTTTAATCTTGTCTACTAAAATTTGATAATTTGACCATTCATTAGTATTATAATGTCCTATAAACTTATATTCAACTTTTCTTTTTCCATAAATTTTTTTTTTTTAATAAAGTAACTTAAAATTAAGAGAAAATTACTAAGACACATTTTTTAATTGGATAAATTATAATCACTATTTTAAATTTTTTGATAATTACATATATTATGCTTCTAGTTTGACTAATTACATTACACTATTTTATGATGTGATATTTTGTAACAATTTTTCTCTATACTAACAACTTGTTAGTAGAGACATGTTGCTTTCAGAAGACAACACTAAATTCATATTTTTAAAATGACAATTTTATTCTTGATAATAGTGAACGGATATTTATATTCCTATTTTTGAAAGTAAATTTACATTGTTACCCTTGTTATTTTTTGTTATTTTCTATCACTTTCAAAAGAAAATATGAAATAATAGAAGTGATGTAAAATTTCTCTCCTTCACATTTTTTGCATGTTAGAGAATATAATAATAAAATTATATCTTCTCTAACAGCTTAAGTTTTTAGATGAGTTGATGGTTTAACATGATATCAGAGCAAGTCAAAAGTTCTGAGTTCAAATTTCACCGTCAACTTGAAAAATATGAATTAACACGTGTAAATTCAAACTAACTACACGTGAGGGGCGTGTTAACACTACGTAATCATTTACCCAAATTCATCCATTGGAAGAAGCCCCATCCACAGCAAGAGGAGCAGGCTGCTCTCCTTTCAACGTGCAGTAATTTTTCTACACTAATCTGAACTTTAACACCACCAATCGATGAAGGCATCTTGGTAACAACCTCCCTCGACAGTCGCTGGAAAATTCATATGAAAAAAGACTTAAGAAAACATGCCACGTTAACACATGCACAACAACGCACACAACAACACAAGCAAAGAGATCCCAACAAACAGAAGTAAAGCAATTCTAAAACAAAGGGAAAAGATACACAAGCGTAGTTCGCCAGCAAATAAAAGAGCATCTCATCCCCAAAATTGGGGACACAGCTAATAACAATAGTTGCATCATCTTTCATTTCCACCATAGGATACAAAGAACCATATATATACAAATATATTATAATTAATGAAAGACCTATTTCATAAAGCATATATATACGTATATAATTAGTGAAGACCCATTTCATATGTCAGTGAGCATATATATATATTATATATATATATATATATATATTTACCCTTATTATTTTTTTACAGTTTTTCTTGTTCTTCTCCACTTGACCAAATCACTCTTTTCCTTCGCATTTTCACGCCATACCCCCAAACTTCCATGGCCGATATAGCCATCATCGTTGTCGAAGGGGCGAGTTGACGCTCTCATCATGCCAAGTGTCATTGCTGTGAGTATTAAACAAATGCATTTCTTTCTCTATCTAGGTTTTCTCTAATTTCTCTCTATCCCAATCGTCTGGTAAATGAAGAGAAGATGGAGTAAACTGAGAATATGGAAAGGAAAAAGAAAGAAGAGAAAGGAAAAGAAAAGTGATATGTCATAAACTAACACTAGCTTAATATCTTGATACGTGTCCATTGTACTCTGAAACATGAAAACTAGTTAAATTTGGATACCGTTCAAGTTGGTGCCTACCGAGTAGGTATAATGGGATTCCAAGTAGTTTATCGTCTTAAAGAGACAACCAATCTTTATGGTCAACATGTTAACTACTGTTTATGGATATCTTTTAAATCCGATCTTTATGGTTTCTAATCCTACTCGAATTTAGATAGTTAACAACCTATAAATAAGGTTTTAAGGTACTCCTTCAATTCATGGCCCATTGTTTTGCTTTCAAATAGAGCTTCTTTATCCTTCTTTGATTTAAGCATCGGAACGGCTACCACTAGCACCAACTTGATAGTCCTCTAACTTTTGTTCTTGGTAGGAAGTTTCGAAGGGATTGACTTGTGATAAAAAAAAACTGATAGCATCAAAAAGTAAAGAAAGGAGAATAAAAAGAAAGAAAGAAAAGGAAAAGGAAAAGGAAAAGAAAAGAGAGTAGGTAAATAAATATGAGGGTAACAAAATACATGTACAACTTTTGTTAACGGTGTTAAGCCGACAATTTTGATAAGAGAGGTCAATGTAATTAGTTAAAGTAGAGAGATACTATCTGCAATTGTCAGAAACTCTATGAATGATAAGTATAATTAACTCTAAAAGATTACATCATTCCTATTAATTTGTGTATTGAAAGATAGCACATAAAAAGTTATACATGATAAAAGTTATAGAATGGATGATCTGAGCTCTCCCACATAAAATTCCTCTGCATTTAGCCAAGTCCTTTACAAGTATACTCAGGAAGTTTAAAGGCACTTCCGTCTTGTCTTCTCTTAGCTGCTGCTTGATCCCATCTGGATGCTCATCAATTATGTAAAAATACTTCAGCAGAGATCAAGAAAAACTATATTGCTCTGAAGGATCATTTTCCATAGCGGAAGATGACTTCTACTAACTAATTTTTCAGTGACCATCTTATGAACCACATTGCAAAGCCCAATGCAACGTCACTGACCCAAATCGAAAGGACTTGTTAAGAAAATGTGTAAGCTTGAAATCCCACATTGGACCGAGTCTAATAAGGAAGGATTGAATGATATACATAAGTGGCCTAAATAACAAGGAAGGATCTATGTTAAATTTTTTACTTCTATTTCTGGTTTGGCTTTTAACGATTTTGACAATATGAGAATGGGTTATTCGAAAAGAAAAAAGGTGCCCTCCAATTTCCTTTCACCAAACCCTGTAAGCCAACTGCCTCAACTTTGAAAGGCTTAAGTCTAGGGTTAGGAGGGAGGGGGATTGCCCACAATATCAATAGAAGCGAACGGTGATCAAATGCGTCTACCACAGTGATCAATTCCAATAGCATCAACCTTGCAGTAAGTCCAGAAATACAACTTCATCAAACTACATATACTGCAGTTTTATCATTTTCATAGCTGAGTTTCAACCATAACCAGCATCACCTTTTGTGAATTCGAATCAGGTTAGATTCAAGCACACATTAAAGAAAGCTAGAAAAGGCAAGGCACATAAACTTCTCAATCTCTGATGGACAAAAGCTATTAATCCACCGTTGGAGCCATGCCGCTCCAATATTTGACGCTTTAAGTCAGCAACTAAAAAAGGGAAAACATAGCGCACGAGACTCCCGTTACTGTAAAATCTCAAGAGGGTTAGAAAGTGCATAATTAATACGTAATGCACTCCACTCCACTCCACTCCAATGGTAATCCTTGTGATTGTATGAAATTAAATAAATTCAATTTTACAACTAGGGGAGTGATGGCTTCATCCTCTACAATGGCTAGCTCCTAAATCAATTTTTGGCCTTGTTCATAAAAAATAAAAATGAGATGTTTTTGCATGGTTATGCTATCTCCCATGTTTATTTTTTTAATTATAAATCACCTTCTTTTTAACCTAAATAGTTTACTAGCTCACTATCAGCTTCGGTGAAATCAGGGTGGGAGGCCATGATTTTCAGTCCCAATCCGCGGAGGGAAAACAGGCCTTGAAATCACAATGGCAATCATATGAAACCGCCAATATATTGAATTTTAGTTTCATTTATATATTTTTCTTGTATGGACTTGTAGGAGAATCACATGGAGAGTTGATCCCCACATGATACAAGATTTTTTTTTTTTTTTATCAATTTTTTGTATCAAAATAATAATTTTTTTTTCTAACAGATTATTTTAAAGTAATGCTATATCGCATATATTATTATACAGCCAATCAAGCTACTTGAATTCTGCTATAAACTCTCTAGATTGGCCTGAGGCTTGTTAATTACTTTCTTTGGGTCGAACTCAATACAATTTTAGCACAAGAACTACAGGCTTCTGTATAAAAACCAAGTTAATTGAACCCAGTTAGCAATTGACTTTGTAAATGAGTTAAATTTAATTATATTTCTACTCATTAATTCTTTGAGTTAACCTTGAACAACAACTACTTAATAAGCTTACCTGGTTTACAGTATGCTACCTCCCAAGTTTGTACCAAAACCCTATAATGGATTATGTTTTGAGTGAATATGAAATCTTAACTTGACAGAGGGTATAAACAAGGAAAATTTATTTATCTGACTGGTGCAATACACTCAGCCAATGAATGAGTGACACTTAAGCACAAAATGTAGTCTACCCATGTATTTTAATTATGTGTCATTCACTCATTACCCAGGTGCAATGAATCATTTCTCATAAACAAGTGGCTGCCACTTGCATAGAATCAACCTATTTGCTAAACCTTAAGCCCCTTCCCTACCTTATTTTTGTTTCGCACCTGGTTTTCAAATTAGCACAACAGTAAATGGTTTAATCAAGACTACTCTTATTATTAAGTTATCTAGCTTTTTAAAAAATCTAACTCATCTCTAATCTGATTTTAAATATTTTGATGTAAATTATTATACTACTAAAAAAATATATACCAAACACTAAAAAATTTAAAACTAATTGATCTGTATTTATAGAATCAGTTGTGGCCTTTCTTTCTCAAACAGATACATTCTTGTAAAATTTATTCTCTTTTAAGGGGGTGTTTGGGGCCTCATGGCCAACCTGCAAAAGTTAACATGCTACTCGAAGAGCGTTAGAAGAATTGTGAGACCGGCCTGCATTTCACTTTCTCGACCGCTCCGCCAAACATACATATGACATTCAAAAGCTGATCAGTTTGGCGTAGTTGAATGATCGGTACATCAGTAGCAAACAAAAGTTTTGAGTCCATTTGAGAATATTAGACATAAAGTTCATCATTTTAATACAACATTTTTCTTTGGAATCTCCACCAAAACAAAATCTAAAATCGGATTCACTCGTTGGTTTTAAAGTGACCAAAACCTCCAACCTCGTACATATCAGCTACTTACACATTGTTTGGAAGTACATCCTAAGAAGAATTTGAGTCACTACTGAATAATTAAAGAAAAATGAAAAACAAACAGAACATAACAAAGAGGTTCATCCAAAAACCCTTCCAAGTCTGGGGCTATGTAAAAGGTCAGGATTCTGGCAACCCAGTAGTCCGTCACAAAATCCATGGCAACCACCATGCCAAAAAAGATGTGTTTAGATGTTGCAGCTGATATGGGTTCTGCTGACTCCCTCTCCTTTGCAGGCCTTGTATGTGTTCAGGACCAGCATTTGAAGTCCCAGCCAAGACATGTACTCCCACTGCCTCCCGGTAAAAATGCCACCAGAATTCAAATACAAGACCCAGAATTCGAATTGGGTCAGTCAACACCGGGCTCAACTGCCAACAGTCCTGATAAGAATTCCCTAGCTGATCTGCTGTTCTCCAATGGTCAGCTCTTGCCACAAGGTGTTCCATTTCAATCAAATCATTCCCCAGTGTCCAAGCATGTCAGTTTCACAGACTCGTCACCAACAACTCGTAGTAGCAGCAAGAGATCGAGTGACAATGAGTCAGGTCCCAACAAAGCTTCTAGAAACCAAACAAACAAGGATCGCACCACTGCAAGCCAGTCGTTTGGTCAGAAAATTTTCCGGTCGTTTGCCACCCCATGCAGAAACTGCCGTGCCCTTGAACCATCTCCATCCTTGAAAGTACACTCGTCGCTGCAAGGGAATATGAAGTTACAGTAACTCCATAATCAGTTTTTCTTCACTTCTTCACTCTCAATTTTCAAAAGTTGCAATTCAACTATAGTTCATTTTGCAGTGTTAGAAGAGCTCAGGCTTCTCGAGCTCAGGCTTCTCGTTGATCGGCTGCACTAACCACAATTACATATCAACTGAGTTTCCTCTCACCGGTCGCTGATGACTTGCGCACCAAAAATTTGAGAACTACATAAACATTTGGTGCCTTGTTACATGATTCTGCTTCTTTGTCTTCTTCCACTATTATGTCAATCAGATTGCTGCCAGTATGTACCATCAGTAATCACAACTGCATATTGAGATGTAATCTCAGACTTTAATAACAATAAAACAATTAACTTTATGTGCATCAATCAAGGCATTTGATGAATCCTGAAACTCATTTACAAGGGCTGTTAGGTGCATGATTAGAAACTTTCAAGAAACATCTAAATTTAGAATCAATGCTACAAAATATATGGAACATTATCTGATATGTGAATACGACTCTCTACTCTTTAACTTTAAACCTGTTGTTTCTTGTCCTGTTTTCTTACATTCCACATGTCAGTTTGAAAAGAATATCGTGATCAAATACTTAAGGAAAAATAAGACTGCCTTGGATCCTGGGTCCCTTATTTAGTATATGAACAAAATCAGCAAATCATAAATCTAGACCATTTGATGGTAAGACTAATCGAGTACATGCCAAGCCAATAAGAATTGTGCCCTCTCATTCATAAAAGCACAACGTGGCCATTTCTATATCCATATTATTTTAAAAAAAAACAATTGAAGAAAACATAGGCTGCCCATCTTTTCTTTTCCCTCCTCTGCCTTTTCCCCTCATCTTCTATTCGCAGCATCTGTTGGAGGTAGCAAGCTTTAATCTCCACACCTGGCTTGGAAGACTTCAGCAGGCTCACTTCTCAGCTAAGTGTCAAATCTTAGTTCCTAGAAAAGATTAAGAGCAGACATTCGCCCACCTTTCTTTCAATAGTTTAACCTGTTTTTGTTCATCTGAATGTTTTTGATTCCATCACTGTCTCGCAACTTTTATGTCATGATTCACTATGATTCTAGCCATTATGGTAGGATACTAATCACCTAAAGCTTTAGCTCTATTGCTTTATCGTATTTATTTCATCTTCTTTTACTCAATACAGTACTTGCAACATAAAAACTTGAGTTCTTGAATTTATTTTTGTCGCTTTTTTAGAATTTTCAGCATATAACTTTTGGTTATAATGAAATATTTTTGATGAATTGAAATACCTCATATAGCAAAAGCCCATTAATGCAATACTGATCCGTCAAAATTACTATGAAGCAGGTCAAGATAAAGTGTGTAAGTTGAAAAGAGGACAGACTACATTTTGATAATGTAGCATCCAACTCCTTGAGGCCCTTTTGGACAAGTAGCCAAAAAGAATTTGGAAGCCAACAGCTTATGAATGAGGGTGATTGTTGCAAAATATAGACTTCACAGAAATGCTAACCCTATGTGCTATCAAAAAAGAAAAAGCAAAAATGGCACCTGTTTAAACACAGAAAGAGGGGGGGGGGGGGGGGGGGAGTTCACTTTGAAGGATTCAAGAACACAATGGAATGGTTCCCCTCATTTTTACTGGACTAAAATGGATGAACATATAACTCAAAAAACATTCATATTTGTACGGAAAAGACATGCCTTCTTTTGTATTTGTATGGAAAAGACATGACAAGAACCCCACCCCAAGGGCCACTTACCTATCAATAAAATAAAATAAAACAAAAGAAAATCACCAAGTTTCAAAAGCACTCCCAGCAAACCTCCACCACTCATCTGCCTACGACTCCTTGTTGAGCTCTTATCATGAATAGAAGGAACAAGTCAATTCAGTTTCACATGCATATAAACAAACAGCTCACTTACCTTAAATAAGTACATCTATTGTTAAGCAGTCCAACCTATTGACCCAAAGGTTAAACCAACCGCACACTAGCCCTTCTAAGTAGGTTGATGTGTGGCCTAGGCTTGATAACTATTGCTTCACCTAGCCAACAAGTGAATTAATAAAAATAAGAAAAAATTACACTGACCATCCTAAAGTAAGGTGAAATTACACACACCTCTCCTGTGATTTGAGAAATTATACCGACATTCTGTTTACTTTAATATCGGTAACACAAACCTCCCATCCATTAGTCAATCGTTAGTTGACCAACCAACTTATGTTGATGTCATCTATTCCCTTATCATCCCCAACACCTCTTAATTCTTTTTGCAAAAATGAGCAACCTCTCATATTAAATACCAAATCTGCGGCTTCCTTCAACCAAATCACACTTTTTGTCACATACCACACCACACCAAAATATAACCACTTTCAATTCACCACCTTTCTATCTCTAAGCATATTTATCAATTCATTCTCCATTACCCATTTCATAACATAGTAATAGAGAAATTCTAGTAACGAAGCAATATTCTTCTCATGGCAACTGTAATCTCAGAGAACAATTGTATTCTCATAGCAGTCCGCCGTATGTATAGTAACAAAGCAATTTATATTCTCATATCACTCCATCAGAGTATCAATTGTATATATATAGATATATTATAGTAGAATCAACCGTGAAGTTGGGTGAAGCTGGTGACGATCAAGAGCCTTGGACATTAGTTTCGAATCCAATTCTTTAGAAACAAAACCGGGACCCAATCTTTGAGGTTTGAAACAATAGCTCCAGTCATCAAAAGCCCCTATACTAATTTCCTAATCATTGAAAAGAAAAAATCAATCCCATTACTTTCAAGATATATTTACTACATAAAATTGCTAGCTAGAAAGTATGTGCCTGCATCAAATTCAGGATCAAAGCAAAGGTGATCATTAATCATAGCGGAATGGCGTGGAACACCATGGGGGGTGATGTTGGGCCATATTTTGGAGAGAAAGTAAAAGAGAGGGAACAATGGTGAGAAGGGAAGGGGTGGTTACTGTGCATGTACATGTGTAGGAAACTGTGTGTGGGTTTGTATATATATGTATGAACAGGTGTCTGTGTGTACAGCCAACTGAGGGGATTACATTGCTAAAGAGAGAGAGGAGTGATGGATTGGGGATGATTTTTTGTGAATCTTGTTGTACTATCATGAGGATTAGAGCATTAGAGCAAGAAGAGTGATGGATTGGGGATCTGTAGAAGTGGGTTTTCTTTTGGACATAGAATTTCACCATAGATCCTCTAAAAAAATACCAACTGAGGAGAGAATTTAGAGAGAAAAGAAGACGTGCCCTCCCAATCATCGGGTTGGTGTAGTAACAAAGCTCCCAATCATTTCCTCAACAACCATAGTAAGTGTGTATGTATATATACACATATATGATATATATGCACATATATGAATATTACATATACATGTATGTGTATTTCTAATATACATGGGGAGCTAAAATTATTACAGGTATGATAACCCACTTGTTTTCAAAGAGTAGAAAGAGGGTCGTGTTTAGATAGAAGACCGTGGGTAATAATGTAATTTGAGTGCATCTGCTAATGTCCTTTTTCGACAAATTCTAATACGGAAGGTCGGTGTAATTCGCAGAAACTCATGGGTTAGTGTGCAATATCAATAAGTCTATGAGAAAGTATGTGTATTTACCATAAGAATAATTATAATAGTATTAATAAAATAATTAGTAATAATTTTATTATCATCATGATTATTATTACCATCACCATACAAAACTTTGTGCTTTATACAATTTTAAGGTACAGAAGTGGTGAGAACCGTAAATCATAAAATTCCAAACATATTACTGCCATAAAAGAAAGAGAATAGATAATACCTTTAAATTGGTTTGAGTTGTTTAAATATCACTTGGTCGAGTAGGATACAGATTGCTCTCTCATGGATGGAGGAGGTTTTTCTTTGTGGTAAGCGGGTGATGTTAGGCAAAAAAAAAAAAAAACCAAGTTGTAGTGGTTCAAAACTATGAGTGGGAGCACACAGGGCTAGGGGAATAAGCAATCAAGCTATTGAACAAAACCCCCTAGCGCAGATGATTATGAAGGTATATTGTTTGAGCCATACACAGTTTATACTCTTACGGGACAAGAGTATCCTTAGTTTTACCACCTTGGACTTCGATAGAGTGGTTCAACAGTTTAACCACGTACTACACCATTGGTGGAGATTATGAAGGTATATGCAAAAGGGAAATGACCTTTGGAAGAGAGTGGTGGAGAAATTTAACCGTGAGTGAGTGCACGACAGGTTGGGTTTTGGGGAGGGGAGGGGAGGGGAGGTTCATATTTCTTTACTAATATATATATATATATTTCTTACAAGTTTCTCCTACCAAAGAGAGTCTCAATTCCCTAGAACCCTAAATTGATTTACATGATATTTTCCTCAAAAAAAAAAAAATCTAACTCTACATTCTCTCTTTAAAACCGCTTGAACATGAATGAGCACTAGCTTCTATGCATGTCAATGGGAAGTGTTCGAGCTTCGGCATCAGAAGATTGTATGGATCAAGGAGGGATGGAGCAGCAGCTTCCTGAGGTAGATCAAAATTGGAAGGGAGGGAGGGATTAATTACTTGACTGACGGGTCTGAGCTATGGATTGCTGATAGTGACAGGGAGATCAGAATGGCTCGGGTTTCTGCATGGGTGCTGCAGAAAATGAATGAGGTGGGGAAGTTGTTGGGGGTTTTTCTTTGCTAAGTATGAAGATGAATTTCTCAAATTCATTGAGGCAATTAAGAGGGAGAGGATGATTGCAGGTAAGGGGGAAAAGGAACTCAACAAGGGAGGTTGGAGGAGGGATTTGAGGAATTTGTCTTCTTTTGTCAATTATGAGCTGCGAAGAGAGGAGGAGGGGGAGATTGGGAATTGAGAGGATGGACTTCTGACTATAGCATCACGAGATTACGAATCATATCTTGAAATTTGTAGTGTGTGAATGATCCCGATAAATGAGCTGTAATTAAAGGTTTCCTTCAGCAATGTAATCCTTGTCTTGTGTGCTTTCAGGAAGTCAAAATGGAGATGGTTCCAAGGGAGGTTGTTAGGAGTTTAGGGAGAGGTTAGTTGGCTGATTGGGTGTTCTGGGTGTGGTTGGGACTACGGGTGGTATTCTTATTATGTAGAAGTCTTGGGTTTTGCAAAAGCTAAATGCTAGTACAGGGAGGTATTCAGTTTCTAGCTTATGTCATTTGATTGAGGATGGCTTTCAGTGATTATTTTATGGTGTCTAAGTGCCAACAGTTGATGGTGCTCGGGGCCAGCTTTGGAAGAAGTTGGAAGAGGTGCAGAATAGATGGAAAGATCCATGGTGTGTTGAAGGGAACTTTAATGTAGTTTATTATCCTCATGAAAGGAAAGATTGTAGGAGGGTTTCCAGGGTGATGCGGGATTTTCAGATTTCATTGATGGGCAGGATCTGATAGATTTGCCACTATAAGGGGGTTGTTTTACTGGAGTAGTGGCAAAAAATCTCCAACTATGTCGAGATTGGTTCGGATCTTAGTATCTGTGGACTAGGAAGAACATTATTTTAATGTGGCGCAATCTTGTTTACCTCGTCCGATGTCAGATAGTACTCCTATTCTGCTTGATAGTGGTGGGGCGTAGCAGGATAAATAATCGTTTCGCTTCAAGAATATAAATTGCTTAAAGTGGATGATTTTGTGGAGATAATTAGGGGGTGGTGGCAAAGCTATGTGGTGGAGGGCACTCCAATGTTTGTGTTGGCCAAAAGGTTGAACTTGCTTAAGGATGATCTTAAGAGATGGAATAGAGAGGTTTCTGGTACGTGACAGTGAAGAAGGCTAGAATTTTGCATGACATTCACGCTTTAGATGTCAGGAAGGGACAACTGGTTCTTTCAGAAAAAAAAGGTGATGAGAAGGAAAGCTTTAAAAGGAGAGTTTGGGAAACGTTTGTTGTTTGAAGAGATTAGCTAGAGTTAGAAATTAAGGGATTTTGGCTCAAGGAGGGTGATCATAATACGAGATTTTTTCACAGGTTGGTTAATGTGCATAGGCAGGCGAATCATATTGGCCAAGTATCTGTGGATGGGATCGTTGTGTCTGCCCCTGCTGCAGTGAGTCAGTCTATTGTGAATTTTTACGAGAACCTTTATTCTGAATCGGTGTAGAGCAGACCTTTGTTGGATGGTTTGGAGTTTGTTTCTATTGATGTGGTGGATAAGGATTTATTGGAGTGTCCTTTTGAGAAGGGGAAGGAGGTAGTGGCAGCTTTGAAACAATGCAATGGGGATAAGGCAACTAGGTCAGATGATTACATAATGGCAATCTTTCAAGCATGTTGGTCTGTTCTTAGTGAAGATGTGATGCGAGTTTTTTATTTCCTTCAGGAGATGGGCTGTTTTGAGAAGAATATTAATACTACATGTATTGCTTTAATCTCAAAGAGAAGTGGTGTTCTTGACATTTGGGATTCTTATCCTATTAGCTTGGGTTGGGAGTGTATAAGCTATTGGCTGAGGTATTATCTATGCGGCTACAATTGGTGTTGGATGAGGTGATTTCAGGTTCTTCAAATGCTGTTGTTGGCAAATTCTAGATGCAGTGTTGGTGGCTAATGAGTGTTTGATTTTAGTCTGGGCAGTGGTGATCTAGAGGTAATTTGCAAATTGGACATAGCGAAAGCATATGACCATGCAAGTTGAGTTTTTTAGATTTATATGTTGGATGGGATGAAGTTTGGTGAGAAGTGACGGCAGTGGGTCAATTTTGTGTATAAAGGCGTCTTGAGAAGCTCCGAAGCAATTTCCTGTGGCAGGAATCGATAATGAACAGAAAATGCACTTGATTAGTTGGGATAAGATATGTTGGCCACTGAGTATAGGGGGTCTTGGGATTAAAAAGTTGTGGGTTTTTAACGAGGCTTTGTTAGGAAAGTGGTATGGTATTTTATTTTATTTTTGTTGGAAAGGGATTTCCAGTGGTGGAGTGTATGTATGATTTTGAATGCGTGCTTGGGTTTTGAGTGAGGTGATGATTCTTATTGGGTAGCAGTTTGGAAGAGTATTAGGAAGAGTTGGGAGGTGTTTGTGAGACATGTTAAGTACGTGGTTCGGACAGGGGAGCGTGTGGTGGAGACACTTTTAGAGTTCGCTTCTCATCTCTTTTTGGATTAGAGGGAGTCCAAAGGTTTCTGTTGCTGAGTCATTTTCTATTTTATCTGGTAGTATTGTAGCAGAACCTTCTTTTGGGCGGAATTTTCAAAATTGGGAAGTAGATTTGGTGATTGCTTTGATGGAGTTATTAGCTGCTTGTTGAGTTCGTGTGGGTGACGCTGATAGTATTGGTCGGGAGGATTCTGCTAGTGGTGTGTTATCTGTGTGATCCTATTATGAGTCTCTATCTTCTAGGGGTAATAGGTGGTATCCTCATAAGATTTTTTGGAAGACGAAGACCCCTTTAAAGTTTAAAGGTTGTGTTCTTTGTTTGGACAACCTCTTTTGATTCAATTTTGACGATTGATAATTTGAAGCAGCGTGGCTTTTATTTGTTGAATAGGTGTTGTGTGTAATTCTAATGAGGAGACAGGTAGTCATTTGTTATTACATTGTCTAATGGCTCGTAAAATCTGGAATATGCTTTTTCCATTATCTGTTGTGCATTGGGTATTACCAGCAACAGTAATGGAATTTCTATTACAATGGCTAGTGCTTTGGTGTCATAGGAAGGGTGGCAAGGTGTGATTCACAACTCCACTTTGCTTGATGTGGTGTGCATGGAAAGAACGTAATTGACAGATTTTCGAAGGAGTTGCACACTTTCTACTGCACTTAAATCATTGATGCTACATTCTTTGTATTACTGAGTTGTTCAATGTTCCTCATTTATGATAGACACTTTAATAGATTTTTTTACCGGATTAAGGCTAAGGGTGATTGTTATTGTTTTCTTTTCTTCGTATGTAAATCTTTCATGTACATTAGTGCACTCCCCTTTTGAGTGTTTTATGAATAAATTATAACTTATAAAAAAAAAAGCATATTTTCTAACTAGGTAGGGTTTGGAAGAAGTATCAGGAAAGGATGGAATAAATTAAGTCAGCTTTTGACATGATTACTAGTACAGGGACGAACTTTTGTAACAAATCTTCAGAGCTTTTTTAGGATAAAAGTGAACAACGAGCTCTAGTTGCAGATTGTTTCGGGGTTTTAGTGGGCAGAGTAGTTTGGGATTTCCTTTCATCAGGGCACAGCAAGGTTCCAAGTTGGAGGCAATAGATGCCTTCTTTGGGTTGTTTTACACCTACCCATAGTTATGGGGGTTTAGGATTTCCCCATACAGGTAGGGTCAAACCATCAAAGAATGGGAGGGTTGAGGTTTGATTCTTCCATAGGATGATATAAGAAGAAACCCATCTCAATTTCCCAAAACACTAAAGTTCGTCACAAGGTTGCCTTCTATGGATGGAAAGTTGTCTTAGGAAATATCCTGAACATGATAAGAGATATAACTTTATTGTTAATTGGTATTGCATATGCGAAAGGGGTGACAAGAAGATGGATCATATATCAATGCATTATTCAATGGCCAAGGATTTGTAGGCCCGTCTCTTTTCCCTATTTGGAGTTCATTAGGTTATGCCTCCATCAGTTTTAAATGGCTTATCTAGTTGGTAACTTGTAAGGAGTGATTTGTAGGCCCGTCTCTTTTCCCTATTTGGAGTTCATTAGGTTATGCCTCCATCAGTTTTAAATGGCTTATCTAGTTGGTAACTTGTAAGGAGTATCTTTGTTGCTTAGCATTAAAACAAAAAACAAAGAGTGGTATCTAAGTTAACAAAAAAAAAAAATGCTTTTTGTTAAAATAAATAGAATAAATGAGATGTAATGCTTAAAAAGGGTTTCGAACAAGCCCCGTCTTACTGAAGGGTAGAAAATGTAAAATAATTTTTTCTTTTATCTTGATTCTAAGCTCTTTATTTTTTTTTTATCAAAATGGCCCACATTTTTTATAGTTTAGAATTGCACAAGGACCTTGTCGTGTCTCCAAACATGTCCTCCACATGTCTGCTGTGTGTACCAAAATTTTATAATAAAAAAAAATTATTAGAGATGTCTGGCACACGTCTAACATGTACCTGGGTGCATCCAGCGCGTGTCAGATATGGCAACGGCCACATAGAAGGCGTGTCCTCTGTAACCGAGGTCCATACCTTGGTTTTAATATCAAACCACTTATACTTTTTAACATGCATGGTGGTTTGTTCCAATTGCTCAATGTAGCTATTATTTTTTCTTTTTGGAACCTATACATCCAATCCGATGCACATCCAAACCTGATAGAAAATTTGGAAGAAATTCTAAAGTACAAAAAACTGTTCCTCCCTTTGGTTGGCACAAATAATTGTTCCTCATTCTATAGCAGCTACAGTTCATATAATGAGTATGTTTATCAAATGATCAAACATTTGACAATCCCCAAAATTAGGCCTGTCAACAGACCAGACCAGAGTTTAGTCTAATTCAATCTGATTACCCGGGTCTAGTAAGAAGGCCTTAATCTGATAACGTTATTTATGATCTGATTCAATATAACAGTTTAAGTAACAACTTGGAGATGGATTGAGTGTAGTCCAGAAACACCAGGATCTGATAATCATGCAATTCAATTGAAATTAACTATCATTATATAATATTCTATTGGATATAAAATTTTGTTACATATCCATCACTAGATCTTAAATGATCTAAAGATGTATGGTTAATGTATGCAAGGAAAACATTATCAAGGATATGTCCAAGGTGGAGCCAGGAAAAACTTTAGGGGGGCTAGAGTTTTTTTGGGAGAAGTTTTAGGGGGAGGGGAATTTTTTTGTTCAAATTGCAAACAAATTTACATGTAAATTTTTTTTCTCAAAGAGGATGATGACTGGGGAAAAAAAATCTCACAAAGGAATATGACTTTGGGACGTTTACATGTAAAAAAAAATTATTTCTCAAAGAGCAGGATGATAGGGGGAAGGAAAATTTTAGTGGGAAAAACAACAAGTTTGTATTTCTTTTCCTTGTTATTAAATTTTCTTAGCTACCAAACAAAGTTTAAATGAGAAAATTTTAGCAAGAAAACACCAAAACCCATCAAATAAATGGAATAGAAATTTTTTTAGCAACCAAACAAAGCTTAGAGGAGAAAATTTTACCAAGAAAACATCAAAATCCATCAAATAAATGACAGAGAAAATTTCTTAGCAACCAAACAAATAATAAAGGAGAAATTTTTAAGAAAATATCAAAACCCATCAAATAGATGGTACTCAAAAAAAAAAAGTAACAAAAGATATACTTTGAATTAAAATGGTTAATGAGCTGAGCCAAAATTTTGGGATAAGAAATGAGAGAAAAGACGGGTAAAGATTGGACTGAGTCAAAATTCTAGGATGGGCTAGTTTGAAAATGGCTAAAATTTTACGTGTATAAAAAAAACTCTTCAGATTTTGGGGGGATATAGCCCACCCCAGCCCTCTCTTTGGTTCCGCCCTTGGTTATGTCAATGGAACTTCTGTGGTGGCTCTCTCTAGGTCTCTTGTCTCTCCGTCTACTTTTCTTCTCTTTGCCACATCTCACATCTCAAATTAGATTTCTTGCTGAAAGTATAATTGTGGCTCTAAGCTTTATCCTACCCCCTTTCTCTCTCTCTCTCTCTAGATTAATATATATATATATATATATATATATTATACACATGAATTGATTCTCCCTCTCTATCTATCTCATTAATTTAAAGGATTAGATAATGTCCGAGATGAAAATGGTTTTGTAGATCATGAATTTAAAATGCTATATAATTTAGCTCCCTAGATTGATGGTTAGAACTTTCATAAAAAAAAAAAAATTGGTGATAGGTAAAATAATTTATTCAAAGGGCACTACATGAAAGCTGTAATTAAGCAGCAAAAGAAAAATAAAACTGCCACCTTACATTCATCTCATCTCATTACATAAGTCTCATATAATCAGAAATTTCACCAATGAATCTATAGAGATAGTGGAATGTTGTACAATCCAAAAGTATAAAGAATTAAGAACCATCCTTTCTAACTCATTGATTGACTGCTCCACCGCTTCAAAAATTCTCTGATCTCGATCCCTCCAAACACAGCACAAGACATAGGCAAGTAATATTCCATACTTGCCAGCCCTTTTTACAAATCGCTAGTGACACTCCAACACACCCAAAAAAATCCATAACAATCACTGGCTCCCAATGCACAAAAAAAAAAAAAAAAGAAGGAAGAAGAAGCAAAGTCCACAAGTCTCTAGTCACTGGACAATGCAAAAGCTAATGATTGATTGTTTTTTCCTTGAGAGTTGCACATACAGCAAGCAAAACCCTAACTTCTTCAAATCATCAACTGTTCAGAATGGCTTCAAAAACCAGATCACAAAAAACTTCACTTTTAAAGGCACCCTCGTTAAAGCATTGTCCTTGCCAAAGAGAACCTCATAATAAAATTGAACGCTAAAAATGTCACCGCTAGAATGGCCCCATCTATTAGAATCCTCCTCATCCAGCTTAACACAATAACAATCTAACAAACCCATCAAAACTAGCAGAAAATCCAACTCCCAATCATGAAAAGTTCTTCAAAAAGAATGTTACCAAATAACACCAAAAGCCGAAATAGAACAAGAAGCTGCAAGCATTCTAGCCACCTGAAAGCTGAAATAGAACCAGAAAGCGAACCTTTAAAATATCATCCCCACACCATAGGTCATGCCAAAACCCAACCCTCTTCCCCTGCCCCTACCACATGCCCAATATGCCTAGCAAACGCCATCCTCCCCTTCCTAGTACTATTCCAAGGACCTACGCCAGAACTTCAATGTGTTCCAACATTTTTTATGTTTGCCCTTTTTTGCATATTATGGAAATATCAATAAAAATGTTTTTCTTTTGAATCTTTTCAGATATAATTGGATATTCGGATCAAAGATCCAACTGTTAACAGATCTAGATTTCAACCAAGTAAGGATGATCCGTCAAATTATCATAACTGGTCAAATTGGAGATTTTAGTTAACAAATCGGATTAAGATCAACCTCAAGGCCTTCCTAAAATGCCATAACCTCAGCACAATATTATATAGTTGGATGATAATAATGATTTAGCCAAACATTATATATATAAGAGCATGTCAACAATATATTCATTAAGCAAAGACATGCCACAAGCAAAAAAGAGATTCGAGTACCTTAGCCTCAGATATCTCCATTCTATGCATACAAGTTCGACAATTATCCAGGAAACAACATGCACATAAAACATGGAGATTTGAAAAACCGCAACAACTACACATCCTGATTCCTACAATTAAGCCAAATGCATAAAGGGATAAAACAAATATCATCCATAAACAAAACATCTCGTACGAAAATTCCTAACACTCCACACGAGTTTGAGTCCCAGCTATTGATAGTCGAAAGATAGCCTCAAAGAAATGTCCATGATTTTCAAATTGGTAGAATGCATAGGACACTGTACAAAAGAAGCCAATTGGAATAGCAACTCAAGATTTGCCATACTTCTCAACATATCCCTGCAAAGAACAGAACTAAGTGTCAAACACCGTGACAAGACTATACCCACAATTCCACATCTAAGTCTTTCCTAGTATATATCATCTCTAACATCAAGAACTAATGACACTAACCTCAACAAGCTTCACAATTTTGGGTTGGGATGAAGAGAAATACTGTTTTATTGACTCCACAGTACTTGGAATCTGGTTGGGTTGCAATGTGCTAAGGACCTTGTCAACTGCCTTTTTAACTATCATTTTGTGAGCATCCTTGCTCAGATGACCCTCACGCCAAGTTGGCTTCACCAATTCTTTCACAAAATCTACGAGAGCAGCACGAAAATGTTTCAGGGTTTTTGATTCCTTGTGCTCATCGCCATCTGTCTTAAGGTCAACATCCATTTCACTGTTTGCTCTACCCCTATCTACTTTTAATTCCTTCTTGTGTCTTGGACCATCACTTGGAAATCCATGATCAGTATCTCTTTTATTTGCTTTTTTAATATCTTTGACATGAGCAGAGCCCAAGAGCTTCTCTTCCTTGGGCAAGGTATTTTTATTTTGCTGTTCAGCAACAGAAGTTCCCCCAGTTGCTGCTTCAGTTATAGTCAAATCCTTTCCAAAACATTTCTTTTCCAATACATTGCCATGGAATTTGTGATGGCTGGAAATAGAATGTTTATCAGAACTATAATCTGGGCCAAGGGTCCTTGATAAAACAGGATCACCATTTATTGGAAGATGTGTATTCAGAATGGATGTCCCTTGACTAGAGGATGAAAATTTTGAGAACCCATCTCCTAAGCTGGGTTGCTCAATGCTATCACGAATAGGGTCGTACTGACTTCCTGGAGATGATAGACTTTGAGGAGTAATAAGAAATGATGGCCGAAAAGGTACAGATGGCTCCCAATCATAAGAATAAATTTTTGTTTTATGTCCAGCTGAGTGCAGTGGATCCCCAGAAGTACCAGATCGAGAGAGATTTTCTGATTCAGAACCAGAGAACGGTGAAGAGTTCCGCAACAAGAAAGCAGATCTAGATACGTGATGTTCTCTATCACTGTCCAAAATCTTCTGGGTGCCAAGGGGATCATTACTCAAAGAAGAAGTAAAAGATAAAGATGACCTTGTCCAAGCTGAATTATGGTGTGATGGCAACATGCCAGTGGATGGTACTACAGATCCACTTAAGCTTGAATTCAGAGAACAGCTTAAGACCGGCGAACTACGATCATTGAGCATATGCTGGCCTCTCTTACCAGCCATTTCTTCCAAACTTGTTGCGTAAGAGTGGATCCCAGTTCTTCTGTAAGCATCTGACAACATAACTGAGCTACTTGAGAAAGATTGCTCAGGTAACAAGCTCTTCCTGTAGATTGGAGAACTACCTCTAGCAATCGTTGAAGCATAGTTTCCATAATCATCTGAACACCAATTTTGTCTCAAATTATCTCTTCCAACATCCTTAAGAGGGGAGATAGACCTAGGATTATCTTTGTATAAAGGTAACTGCCGGAAGTTGGTGGGAACCTCAGAAGATAAGTCCGTTCTTTGAAGAGACAAAAACTTGTGCTTCTCCCCTGACTCATACCACCTAGGGCTTTCTCCGTGCTCCAATGACGGGATCCTCTCCAAAGAAGATGAAGTATTATATGCAGCTGAAGAAACTGCTGCATCAGGAAAACCAGGCAGCCGTGATCTTTCAGTACTGTTCCTCAAACCTGATACAGGAGAAGGTGCTTATTAGATTCACCACGGTAAAGAAGGTATTTGGACATCTATACTCCAAAAGAAAATATAAATTACCTTCATCAGCCTGGAGTTCACTTTTCTGATCTGCAGCAACTATATCTCCCTCAGGCCTTTGGCTATTAATATCCACATGATCCTTTATATGCAGGAACCTACATGAATTCCCTTTGATGCACCAACCTTTAGCAAAAAAGTCACATATAACTGCAGGTCGTTTGTTTTCATCCTTAAACTCAGCACCAGGGGACAAACTTCTGGGCCTTATCTGGGGAATTGCCAAACTGGAAAACCCAACAGTCATCAGGTATTGGTTCGAGTGTGTAGAAAAGATAAAATAAACTACCATCAGAAAAGACATTGAATCCATATAAGCCTATACTTAAGTAGTATTACAAGTAAAATTTTAAATAAACTTAACCAGTATCACCACACCTTGATGCCCTTTGCTTCGAATCCTCCCCAGGCCGCACACCCATTTGCTTAATTTTTTCCTCAGAATATATAACGCCGTTATCCTCCTCACCAAAGCCATCTCTCATAGGGATTGGTGCAGCCACTTCTTTACCAGGAACATAAAAGGGCTTGCTGCTATCAGCACTTAAATTACCACTGTTGCTCAAATGAGCCTTACTATCGGAATGTACATCATCATGGTCCTCAGGGGTTCTCTTTTCTGGACGCACCCCAGAATCTTTCTCATCAGCAGTAGATTCTTGAAGTCCAATATCATCGGAAGCAACTGGGTGTTTCCCTACTTTTGGAAACTTAATATCCTCACTATTGACATGAAATTCCTCCTTTTGTCCGGTCCCACTTGGACCAGAAATTTTTGAATTGCTGCTACTGCCTTCTACTGCAGGGGTATCTGATGGTAGATTTGCCACAGACTTTCCTGGAGTAGAAGTAACTGATCTCAACTGCTCTTCATGCTCTCGTGACTCCAGACCTTGGCTAACATCTACATGGAAGAAACATAAAAAATAAAGAAAAGAAGCAAACAGAACATCTCCTCCAAACAAATGCTTGCAGACAAACAGAATGAAGGTAGGATCGTAAGAGATGATTCTAAGAAGTCTATCTAAACAAAGCAATGGATCACCTAACCAAGTGATTTTTTCATCAAAAGAAAACAAAATAAAATATATACGGACTAGAATGATTACTGCAAAATACAATGCAGTGGAGATCAAAGTCCATAACCTCTTAAACCTCATTGCACAAAATAGGAGCATGCTACATTACAAACTCTTCGCATGGAAGGCCGAGCCCATTGGAAGGAAGATGCATTTTCTTAACAAAAAGTACACCTTCCATGTAAGAAAGTTAACATTCTAAATTAGTCTAACTTGTCCAAAAAATTCCGAAGGATTTTTGACTGGCCATTTTCTTTGCCACATTAGTGCCTGATGAGTAATGGGTAGTCTAAGGGAATGGTAATAAATAGAGAAGAATGACGAGATAGAATTCATGTAGGCGACGCCAATTAATTGGGATAAAAGCTTTGTTGAGTTGATTATTAGTGTCTGATAATTAGAGGGAAAAAAACCTAATTAATATTTAGAACCATCCCACTATCGTGGCACTAACTTAATGCCTCATCATAAAACTTCAAAATGAGTGCATGCAAATAGTGAGACATAATACAAGGATATCAGCGAACTTGGGTGATCATTCCCAAGGGAATCAACCATGAAAGTAATTTTCCTACTCAGTCGATAGATCGAAATGTTCAAGAAGAAAGATGGATATAGGGTATTCATTGACCTTAAAATAAAACAAGTACGATAAATTCTCTAGAGTATTGAGGTTGGGTGTTTTGAAACAATTAAGGATATTACATAGATATTATCAATAACGGCCAAAAGTTGGTAAAGTGGTAAAAACTCAAGTGTGTCAAGTGTGGGAATACAAGTTTGAGTTGAGCCTAAGAACAACCACTTTATGCAAATAAATGCCACCATGGTTATCACAATTCGCTCCTCCCTTAGCGAATTGGGATTGCACGATCCAAAACATAGATCGTTAACAATTTGGAATGCAAGATTTAGCGACCCAATCTAAAATATCAAAAGTCCTAAAAAAAATCATAAAAAATACACACACATCATTGGAATTTTATTTTATAATGGTTTGGATTCATTGAAATCTTTTTGGTGTTTATATATACATACTAATATTATTACAAATACAATCAAAAAGCATATCACGTTCCAAATAAACATATTTCGTTCTAACAAATTGATCCAAAGAAGCCTACCCCTAACGTACCATGTTCTATAACAAGTGACAATCTATATTCCCGTTCCCCGTTCCCAGTACCATAATGAACCACGTTTTAGGTAACATTGTGCCAAACATTAGATCTTAAGTCCAACCCACCCCTCCCTGCATTCGTGGGACTAACAATGGGTAATGCTCTATTTTTATTTTCAATATTTTTGTTTTGATAAGTGGCTCTTGTGGTGGGAGTTAAACCTGAGACCTTAGGGATATTACCCTAGTCTCTTTCCAACTCATTCAACCCGAAGGGTTATTTTAGATATTATTAATGTAATTGAAAACGTACAATGGAGTAGTAACTAGCATGACAACCTCAGTTTTTTTATCCAAACACCCCACAAACACATAGGTCTACAAATCCTATCCCAATTCACCAAATGTATTTTACGCACATCCCCTATCCCACCTCACAAGAAATTCCTCTTGCAACTTCTCAAGCTGCTTCTCCACCGAAACTGGAATAGAAAACAATGACAGATAATATGTTGGCAAACTTGCCAATGTACTCTTAATAAGTTTCAACCTCCCTCCCTCGGATAAATATTGGAGCGTCCACACCGCTAACCTTTTTTGAAAATACTCAACACCATCATTCCACACCGAACACATCTTATATGTAGTACCCAAGAGCAAAGCCAAATACTTCACAAACAAAGGCGGAGGCATTTGTGGGCTGAGGTGGGGCTATGAAAAAAAAAATTTACATGTAAATTTTGGGCCATTTTTAAATTAGCCCACCGCAAAATTTTGGCTCAGTCCAATCTTTACCAATCATTTCTATCATTTCTCAACTCAAAATTTTAGCCCAGCCCAAAATTTCCATCTTAATTCTACCATTTCTCTCATTTCTCATCCCAAAATTTTGGCCCAACCCATAAATTATCTTAATTCCTGAAGTTTAACCATTGAATTTGATGGTTTTGATGTTTTCTTGAAAATTTTCTCCTTTAATCTTTGTTTGGATGCTAAGAAAATTTCCTTTGTCATTTATTTAATCGATTTTGATGTTTGCTTGCTAAAAATTTCTCATTTACGCTTTGTTTGGTAGCTAAGAAAATTTAAGAATCAAGAAAAGAAATACAAACTTGTTATTTCTCCCCCTAAAATTTTTCCCTAATCATCTTCTTCTTTGAAAAAAATGTTCCCCCTATCATCTTTCTCTTTGAGATAAAACAAGACTTCTCACCAAAACTTAACCTATCCAACATATATAACAAGAACCGCCAAGAAACATGATCATATTCCTTGGCACTATCTAGCTTACACACCCATTGTGAAGCATTACTCCGCAACCAAGAATCCACTCACTCATTTTCCATCAAACCTACATCCAAAATCTCCTTACCAGCAACAAAAGAACTTTGTGACTGTGAAAGACCTTTCTCAATCTTAGAGATAAAACCTTAGCCACTAACTTTTATACAACTCCCATCACAATAATAGGCCTAAATTAAAACCCTTGACATCGAATGCATCACTCTTCTTAGGAATCCAAGGAATAAATGTAGCATTAAAACTTCTTCGAAGCAACAATTCTCGTGTATAAGAAATGCATCACCCACATAACATCCTCCCTAACAACAAACCAATAAGTCTGAGGGAAAGCCATAGTAAAACCATCGGGGATCGGGGCTAGGGGCCTTATCTCCATTACACTGCTTCAATGCAACCACCACCTCTTCCTCCACAAAAAGATATGCTCTAACCACTCTTTCTCCCCCTAAGCAATTGCATCAAACTCCAACCAACCCATCTAAGAACGGCCTATTGGGCACCGTCTGCATGTACAAAGCCTCATCCAAATGAATAATGGAGAGGCCAATACCAATAGGGATTCAAAATAACAACCCCATCTACATAAACTTGCCCAATATGATTCCTTCGCCGATGAACACTAGCCAACCTATGAAAAAATCTAGTATTCTGATCCCCTATCAACAACCAAAGAGTCCTCAACTTCTGTCGCCAACTGACCTCTTCAGACAACAAAAGTTTTCCCAACTCCCGTTTCAACTCATCCTTCTAACTTGTTTCTCCTCTGAAAGACCATTTCAACTCTCTTTAACATCAAGAACACAAATATCCTCCAATACCCTCGCTTTCTGGACCTCAATATTCCAGGCATATCTTTAACCACACAACTAAATCAACAAAACCCACTACTTTAAGCCACGTGTTCTCAAACCTGAAAGGAATTAAACCGCACTTCACCACTCCACTATTAAGCAAGAGAGGCACATGATAAAAAAAAAAGACGAGGAAGACAAGACTGAGTAACAACATAAAACCGCTCTTTCCAATTGGCGGACACCAGAAAACAATCAAGTCTAAACAATGACCATGCAGATCCACCACTACTCCAAGAAAACCTACTTCCTTCCAACGAAAAATCCCAGAGATTATAATTATCAATAAAACCATAGAAATCTCGCGTTGTTAAAATAATCCTCTGACAACCCCACCTCTCAGAGAAAAATGCACCACATTAAAATCACCTCCAATACACCAAGGATCACTCCATCTACTCATGTCAAAGTTGTGCACGACAACCATCTATCGCAGGAGCATAAACACCTATAAATTACCACTGAAACCCATTCTCAACCAACCGAAATAGACACAAAACTGAATAAAACCCTAGACTAGCATTCTACCTCTGCAACACCAACAATCCCACAACACCAAACACACCCCCCCCCCCCCCCCAAAAAAAAACAAGCTCCTCACCACCTCATTCGAAACCCTCTCCATCTTAACATCCTTCAAACACACAAGATTCGGCATCTAAGTTTGCAACAACCCTTTTATCACCATATGCTTGTAAGGGTCATTTGCAACCCGCACATTCCACAACACAATGCGTAACCTCATGAAACAATAGACAAAACCCTGTTCCCCCTCCCTACACTCCTCTCCCCTTTCTCCTTTCTTGTATAATAATTAACAGAAACTTCTTCAATTCTCTTCCCTACCCAGATCCCCCCCCCCTCCCACTAGTAACAACCACCCTTTTGCCCTCTCAATTGCCTCAAATCACCTCAAAACATCATCTTCATATTCCGCACAAGACACTCCCAACAATCTCCCCACCCCTTTCATTTTCCGCAACACCCAAGCAGAAACTTTTGCTCTTTTATCTTCACATACTGCATCGATATTCCCAATGTCTGACCCATCTATCAACTGTAGATTAAGAAGCATGGATACGGACACGGATACGACACAAACACGCACAAACATATTTCTCAAACAAGTAAGACTCAGACACGTCAGGGACACGTTGAATATATATAAATTTTTTATATGACCATAAAATAAAACATAATGTTATTTCAATTAAAATTGGCATAAAAACACACAAATCACAAAAATATTATTAAGAAATTAAAATAATAAAGTCATTAAATAAAAATTAAAGAACTTTTTCATTTAATCAACATCCATGATTCAAGTGTCTGACACGTGTCTGGAAAGTGTCCGTGTCCAACACGGATATGTGAGCCAAAATAGAGTGTTTGTGCTTCATAGGTTGTAGAATGTGTGGATCATGATCTAGATAACTTCCTCCTAACTGCACTTCCAAACCAACAAAAGAACCAAAACCCACTTAATATATAACATCTCCCGAAACAACATTATCAGGGGAAACAACCGCCAATGGGGTCCTATTAATAAGAATAAGGTCCATCAAACCATCCACACTACTAACATCCGAAACCCCTCCGAAGAAATATCCCCCCACTTTCCCAAACTTGACTGCACAATAAACTAATAAGGATCCTTCTGTAAAACTTCATCCAAAGCCTGCTGCCCCTCTTGAAGATCCTGAGCATCCAAAAAATCCTCATCCCCCAAAAAAAACACCACCTGCCTCTGAGAATATCCCCCTCCTGTATGTTCCCAAACCCAGACCTCAACTTCCCCACCCACCTGATCTTAAAGGCCATAAGAAAACTGACCAGCAGAAGTAAATGCCTCATCCATCTTACCAGTCACATCTCCTCCATGCGACACCAAACTATACAACACCAAATCACGCCTATCATTAGTCTTTTGAAGAGCAACAACCGTATCCCTTAAACCAGTGCTCGTGGACAAAACACCATCACCCCGCAACATTACAAACCCACGGTAACAGTACCTGAATCCTCCATACAGTAAGACCCAGCACTCTGACAGTTGCCACTCTCCAAAGCAAGAACCTCACTGTCCCCAACCACCAGCTCTTGACACATGGAAGAAGAATGACTCTCAGAAGCACAAATTACAACCATGTACCATTCACGTTAACTTCTTGCAGCATCAGGCTAAGCACCGTCAAATCACATACAACAGCTTCCTGAGAAAGAATAGCAAAATTCATACCCACATCTTGATCACGCCGAGACTGAATAATCCGAGAACCAGTAGCTGAAGTCGCTGAAGAAGAGGACCCAACACCCATACAAATTGGGTTGTATTGAGGCCTACCCAGTCAAGAAATTAATTTTTGCCCACGGATTGACCTGTATATCACCAACCCCATCCAAAATGATCCAGAAGATGACATCCTTGACTTTGACCCACCATCAAGTGATTCACGGATTATATTTTTTGAAATGTCAAGTGCAATCATAGTATGCAAGACATCTAAAGCCAAAACACCCACTCACACTATTGGCGAGTGAAGCCCATCCATCATCTTCTCTATCTCCATCCTTGAAATTTTTTTACATCCATCCACACCATACAATGACATTACCGTGAAAAAATGTGTAGCCTCCACCTACGCATGGAGTTCATACCGCCAGTTACCGACCTTCACAACAACCGTCCAAAAAGGCAATCTTTTGTCCAATCAAACAAAAATATGAGCCCATTGGAAGTGAGCCATCGTCTATATCTCCCTATCTACCTCGACAAATCCCACAAACAAATCCCCCAACTCCTTGAAAACCCCCAACAGCCATAAGTGCAGTGGCAACCCAACAAAACAAACCCATACATACTGATGCTATAGAGCAACTCTTCTATAGGCACTAGCCAATGCCCACCAATCCAGAAACAAAGGCCTTCCGTCAACACTCCATTGTTTCTAATTCAAAAGTTTTCATGCCACCTACCGCAATGGAAACTCAAACAATAATAAATCACCATACATATCAGTAACCCTCACCCTAGGGAAACCTTCCACATTTTATCTACCTAACCCTGCACACTCGTCTTCTCCAGCACCTCACTGTTCAAAGAACCCATACGACCCACAAATCATTGCCTTAGGAACTCCATCCTCCTTCCACGTGACATCGACATAAGTGGTCGGCCCCCATCCCTTTTGATGACATTTGATAGGATCGTCCGGCCACTACTCCTCAGACACCGCCTCCAAGTAAGAAGAGAATGACACTAAGCCCTGATTATGTGTACCATCCACTTAGAACCACATCTGCCGAAATGACATAGCAATCTCCATCCAACCACCCCCAAACAACTCTTTGGAATTTCAATGCACTACATACCCTCCGAATCAAAGGCTTCAACATAAAAAAAAAAAAAAACAACCCTCCATATCTACATTTTGAATAACCTTCCATCACCTATCAAACGCCTCTCGAAACTTCACAAACCCATTCGTCGATTTACCTTTGATGCTAGCACAAAAACATCACATAGCCAAAAGAAATCTTCTTGATAGACTAAGAGACACCGATCACAATGCACGACCCTCTTGATCAAATACCTAACCTCCTCACTGTCCACCACATTTCACCACTGAAGCTCAAAGGCTCTCCCACGCACACGCACCGTCACCATCGCCTCTTCCAACACTTTACATCTCTATTTCTGTAATATGGGTGTCTTTGAACATTCCATGGAACTAATGTTTTGAGGGAATAAGGTTATTCAAATTTACTTATGAAAACAAAAAGGTTATTCAAATTCACTTGTTTTGTAGTTATATTGACCCAGAATTCAAATGATGACTACTTGAAAGGTATTCTTTAGAAGCAAATACATAGAGAAGGCTGATTTTTCTTAGACCATTCCCAAATTTTATGTTAGCATATAACATGTTTGACCATGTACCAAATCTTGGATATGAAGTTTACTAGATATTTCTATGTATATTTGTCTTTGTCTATCGACCTAACAATCAGAAATTGCTCTATCCACCATCCTACTAAAAGCCTGCATCACCATCACAAATAGAAAAGGAGATAGAGGATCTCCTAGCCTCGAACCTCGCGACAGCTGAAAGTACCCTATTGAGGAACCGTTAACCAAAACTAAAAAAATACAGTGGATCCATCGCCTCCACCTTTCTCCAAAACCCATCTTCTGCAAAACAAACAAGAGGAATCCCCAGTTAACGTGGCCGTACACCTTCTCGATATCAAACTTACAAATCAAGCCTGGCTTGTTACTCTTGCTCCTTGCATCCACATTCCACGCATTCATTCGCTATCAAGCACGCATCCAAGATCTGTCTGTTGTCCACAAACGCATTCTAACAGCGTGAGATTAGAAGCATCATCCCTTTTAAAAGCAAAAACATGACATTGGCCAAAAGCTAATACACACTTCCCACACAGCTAACAGACCTAAAATCCTTTATATTATCAGCCCCCTCCTTAGGAATCAATGCAATGAAGGAAGCATTCAAGCTTTTTACAAAGAAACTATGTTCATGGAAGGAAGAGAACACCGCCACTACATCCCTCCATACCACACTCCAGCAGTTTTTGAGAAAAGCCATAGTAAAACCATTTGGGCCTAGAGCTTATCTCCATCACAAAATCTCAAAGCCTCCACAATCTCCTCCTCCGCAAAAAGTCTCTCCAAAAATTGTCTTTCCTCCTCAATAGAGTTGAACTGCAATCCCTCCAAGCTAGGCCTCCAAGAGTGAGACTTGGTAAACAGCCCCTCATAAATAAATAAAAAACCGATTCCAAACCAGATATCTTCCACTTTTTCCAACCTCCTGTCATCAACTACCACAAAACTGATGTTATTTCTCCTTCTATGAGCATGAAAAGATGGAATATTTTTTTTTTTTTTTTGTGGGTAATTTGAGATTTTATTGAGAGAGAGTGTTGTTGTCCCCTTCTCTCATGGGATTTCTGCCTCCACAAAACTTCTTCCATCTTCAGAAGTTTATGGAGCTCCCCTTTTAATCCCTCTCTACGAACCTTGTCCATCTCCTCTAGCTAATTATCTGGTTCACTCTAATCAATGAATTGAATCTTCTCTAATAGCAAATCTTTTGTCACCTTCAAATCTCCAAATTCCTCCATATTCCATTTCTCCAGGTCTACCTTCAAAAGCTTAAGCTTCCTAACCAACACAAAGCTTAGACTACCAGAGATTTTGTAGCTCAACCACCACTTCTCTACTTTATCCACAAAACCTTCTACCTGCAACCACATGTTTTCAAAGCGGAAAGGATTGCTACCCCATCACACAGCACCACAATCCAAAAGGATGGGAACGTGATCCAAAGCCAGCTTCGGAAGACAAAGTTGGATACATCAGAAAACTCTCTCTCCCATTCCACGGAAACAAGGAATCTATTAATCCAAGACATGGCTGGATTAATCTGATCATTGGACCATATAAACCAACCCCCATCCAATGGAAGATCAATCAAGTTATTAGTATCAATAAACTTTGAAAAGTCCCTCATAGCCCTCATTAATCTCCTCCCCCCCCAACCCAACTCTTCTCTATAGGATATCTCACAGTATTGAAATCAGCCCCTATAACCCACAGCTCCACCACTCCATTCTGACAATCCATCAATTATTCCCACAAAACTCTTTTGTCTCCATCCCCATTAGGCCCATAAACACCGGAGAAAACCCAACTAAAGTTGTCTTCGATCAAGCAAAAATAGACAATCTTGATCTTCCTAGGATGCCACAGTATCAATATACCCCCAGACATCCCAATGACTGCCAATATTCTCCACTTTACCCATCTACTTCCCCATAAGCTGCAAACAAAGGCCTCATTCACCTCGGTCACTTTAGTTTCCTGAAGGCACATCACCAATAGTTTGTATCTAGTTACCACTCTTTTCACCACCACTCTTATTGAGGTCGTTAAGACCCCTTACGTTCCACAAAAGAATCTTTAAGGACATTAGTCCATCCTAACAATCAACTCTTTACCAGCTTCCTCCCGCCCTGCACCCCCCTCTTTGCCATCATAATTAACGGTCGATGACAAGTTCCTTAACACCCTTTGAAACTTTCTAGCTACAGCTTCCATGTCTCTCCTTCTCGACTTCAGACTTGCCAGCACTAAACTCTTCCTATTATTCATTAAAATCTCCGTGAACAGCCCCATCAATCTGCTTTCAAATCCTTCACAGGAAACTCCCAGATGTCGACAAACCCATTTCAATTTGTGGATCACCCATCTAGAGACGTTATCCTGCAGATTTTCCGGGATAATCATTGTCGGAGGCTTGCACGTGATCGTCTCATCTTTAGCCAATCCCTGGTATTCCACCATCTCCCCCCTCAATTTTTTCATTGCTTGGCCAACCTTCCTAGTTGTGCTATGTCTATTTTTCCGATGCCAGCTTCAATGGGGAAGAGATTGGAGAAGATTCAGTAGGATTTTCTTTGGGAAGGGAAGGAAGGGGAATGGAAGATCCATCTTGTGGGTTGAGAAAAAATGAAACTTCCGTTGGGTCAAGGAGGTTTGGGATTTAAAGACATGCGTCTACTCAAGAGCATTGTTGGGAAAATGGATGTGGAGATATGTGGTGGAAGGTCAAGCTATGTGGAGTGTTATTGCCACAAAGTATGGTGAGGGGAGGGGGTGGTTGACTAACAAAACCAAGGAGGTGTTTGGGTGTGGCATATGGAAATCTATTCAAAAGGAGAGGGAGGATTTTAGAGTTGGTAAGTTACGAGGTTGGCCATGGCACAGGGGCTCGCTTTGGGATGATCTGTGTTGGTGCAAAAAGGAAGCTAAAAGACAAGTTCCCTTCATTGGTATTGCTTCAAATAAGAAGGCATTGGTGGCGGATTGTGTGGAGTATGTGGGGGGCAAGATGACTTGGAGCCCTTGCTTTCGTAGGAACTTCCATGATTGGGAAATAGGGGAAGTCGACGAGTTCATGGCTATGTTGAGTAGATGCATTGTGAGGGGGGAGAGAGGAAATTATGGTATGGAGGGTTACGAAGAATAGGAGATGTACGGTGAAATCATTTTATCACTCTTTGCTAGGCAGGAAGGAAGCGGTATTTCCATGGCAATTGATTTGGAAGTTTAGAATGCCAAAGAAAGTAGCAATTTTTTGTTGGACAGCGGCTTAGGGCACTTTAGACAACTTGAAAATAAGAGGTTCACCTTCCTAGTCGGTGTTGTATGTGCAAAATGGCGGAGGAGACAATAGACCACCTCCTTATACATTATAGCATGGCTCGGGATGTATGGAATTTGGTCTTTCCGCTTCTTGGCTATAGGTGGGTGATGTTGGCTACTATAAGAAAGGTGTTCTTGAGTTGGAGAGCTAGTAGGATGAAGAAAGATTTAAGAGGTATTTGAAGAATAGCTCCTTTATGTCGTGTGGTGTATTTGGAAGGAGCAGAATCGGCAAACTTTTGAAGACAAGGAACTCCCTATATGAACTCCTAATGATTTTTTTTTTGCGGTTATGGTTTTTTTTATGCAAAGAGGAATATCCTATGTATCTAGACACTTTCATAGTTTTGGGGGGAGAGTTAAGGCCTTAATTTCTGTGGCCTCTCCCTTGTTTTATAAATGGGTTAGCCCCCCTCGAGCTCCTTGCTTATAATACATCTTATATTTTGCCAATAAAAAATAAATAAAGTGCAAAACTATACAAATTCTCATCATATGGTTTTAGTTTTGAGCATAGTCTATTATAAGGGCCTGCTGTTACTGTCCCATTTCATCCTTCAATTACCCTTGTAAGTGCCAAGAGCCTTATTTTTTTGGTCGGTAAGTGACAAGAGCTCTATATTAAGAGTGTCTGGTTCTTTTAAAAGGTTTATTATTTATTTTGTAATGTAATTCTAATGTACCTAATGTGTCTATATGAACATCAGTGATATATAGTACACAAAATTTATTTCCCTAATACATATATGTTACCTAATAGAGTTTAATGTATTTTTCTCTCTCTTTTTTTTGTAAAAAGGGTATTCAGTACTGCACCTACCAAGTGCATCACACGTGCAAGTCACTAGTATCCTAAAAAAAAAAATTTGTTCAATGGACTTGTGATTTCAACATCAAAGAAATGGTTGCCTCCATATCCACTCCTAACTTTTGCTACCCTACATTTGCTAAACTTTCACTCACAACATTTACCAAGATGAAGAAAATTCTTAGGTGGAATTACCAATTCCCACACTACAAACATGCATTATATATGCACAGATATGGACTATATTATGAACCTGTGTGGCCACGGGATATGTTGAGTAGTGTAATTAGTCCCTTATGACATCCAGACAACAAGAAGATATTAGTGGTGATTGGTCTTAGTGAACCAATAGACCCCATTGGGTGAGGTCACGTATTCCGACACCTTATGGATAGTGATTATCCTTCTTACGCGGTTTGTGACGCAGACAAAGTTTCACTTCGGCTTCAGGTCCTAAAGGTCCTAAATTATAGAGCTTTCGAATGTCATGTGCATTTGTTAAAGAATATCATGAAATCATAAAGCATAGCATCCTGCATTCATAAAAATGTGCACGCATTGAACATGGGTGTGTTGCATTAGTTGCATTGATGAATGTAGTGTATGTTGAGTTGGCATAGTGTTAATGGATTGCACTTGTTATATATATGGATTATGTAGTGATTACACGTTATTGGTTATTATACTGTTGACATAGTATTAGATGTATTGCTATTGGATATTGTTATTTTTATTGCTTTGAACAAGAAATGGAAGTGCGTCGTGAGGTTGGTATACATGGACGTGCTTTATACTTGAATATATGTTGAATGTTCATCTCACTGTTGCTACACCACATCGAGTGGTATCTTCTTCTGTTGATTATCGTATCTATATCTACGAGTTAGTAGATGATACATGTTATATGCTTGTATTGCATACTGAACATTAGGGATTGTCCTCTTCAGACATGAATTAGTTTTTGTACGTTATATACTTGTGTGTTATGGGAAACCCTACTGAGCGCTATGGCTCACCCCTGTTGTTCATGAGAATAACTAGTACGAGACTCGTAGATGATAGTTACTGGAGCAATACTAGATGGACGGAGACCATAGTATTACTTAACCTCACACTCGTGTATTTTATTCATTTGTAAAAATGGTGCATGTATCCTCAATTGTATATCATTGTATCATGGACTCTCTCATTTGATTAGAGTACCTTGTTATACATTATTATTGACGAACAATTTTTATAAAGTCAAACCAGATGGTAGTGAATTTCAATTAATTCCATTACGGGACTTGAACAAGTATAAACATGAGAACAAAACGAAAGTAATTCAAAAAAGAATGATATGTTTTTAATATACTTAATCAAGTGGATTAGTCTAATTACCTTTCAGCTATTATCAGGCCAACTGGATTAGGATCGTTACATATATCAACTTAGAATGCGCCCTCTAACTTGCAGGCCTCCCTCTTCATTAAAACCTTCCATATCAGTTCCTTTAGTAGCTTTTAAAGACATTGGGCCTCCCGCCCCATCACCAGACCAAACCCCTCAAGATAGCCTCACCAGCCTTGCAATATCTCTTGGGCCTTTCCCAACCAACATCTTGATTTTCCATTTGGTCCCAGTCGGGCCCTCTTTATGTCTGAAAAGAAAGCCACGTTCATAGCCATTGGGCCACCCTCTAATGGGCCCCTTTCCATTATGTTGGCCCCATTTATAGACTCCCCACCTACTGCCCTTTCTATCCCTCCATATTTAGAATTCAAAAATGAATCCTTATTCAATAAGGAGGCAACTATGTGTTCACCACATGTGTTGTAACCAGATTTCAATCTGCGTTCCTTTCCACACGCCTGTTGCACGTGAATTAGCCTCACCCCTAACCTTCTTTCATCATCCTCTCTCCAACGGTGAGAACCAAGGTCCCATTTCTGCCTATAGAAGAATCACAAATCCCACAACCCCCACTCAAATCTTCACCTACACAAGCAAATCGCCAACTGGAGCCCTAACCAGAACCACAATTCTGGCGCACCAAAGACGAGTTTGCATCGTTGTATCTCCATCTATCCTCACAAACCCCCACATCTATCTCCTAGAATCTTGAAAACCCCCATTTAGGCAAACCCATATCTATTTTGGCCCCCTCTCCAATTGGTGACAACACCCCACGGTCACCCACTGGTCCAAGAATATTGGCTCTCCATCGATCATCCATTCCCTTTGGTTGAGAATTCTTGTGGCCTCCTCCTACGACAATAATTCAAACAAGAAGAGAGCTTTATGTATGTCCACCACCCTTACACTAGTAGATACCCCCCTGGCAATCAACCAGCTTTGCACTTTGTGACACTATGAGACAATCCTAGCAACATCTTTTCCAGGGATGGCTAATAAAATCTATCCCCAACTAGTGCCACACTTCTCCCATAACAAAATTTTCTGCCAAGCCCACTAACAACTAATTCTCAAACTAAGAAACCCATAAGTGTACAAGGAATACACAACTTAGGCCCTCTATATAGACAATCGTCTTGAAGTTCAAAAATAAACATAACCTTATTGGCCAGGCACCTACCCATCAGTGTAATCTCCATCAAAGTTACATAAATAACCCAAAGTGATATTGAACAAATTTCCTTGAAATTTCTAGAGAAGCAAGATCATCAGAAATCAAGCTGGTGGATTCCAGTTTCTTGTCTTCATTGATTTCTCTTTTCAGGAGTCCGTCCAGCTAGAACAAGATCTAGGTTACTGCAGTTTCATTTCTGCGTTATAAAGGCAATACTATAGGCACAAGAAACCAATGCTAGCTGTATGAAAACGGCAATGAAATGGTTAGAGAAGGGAAGAGGGTACAATATTATTAATGTAAAGAAAAAAATTCTCACCAAATTGTCAACCACTTCCCTTGAGCCAAAAGAGAGTGCCTCAATCTAACCAGATTAGTCTATTGAGCTTCCAACATTCCAATAAGAGATAGAAATGCATATGAGATTAAAGGGAACAAGAATAAGAGAAAGGAGAGAAGGATAAGAAAAGGAAAAACAAGAATAATGAGTAGAAGAAGAAGAGAGGAAAAAGAGAGAGAGTAGAGAGATGGCATCATGGCAGCCCTTGTAGGGTTCTCAAAATATACAATTCCCTTCTCAATAATGCAAACAATGCTTTTACAAAGATGCCCTAGAGATGGGAGATCCTAGCCATTGGTTATTGTCTATGTGTCTTCATCCGATATAAACCTAAAGTGTCACATCATAAGTCACGTAAGATGTGCTGAATATATAACTACTTGAAGTGAGACTTAAAAGGGATGTGGACATCCTCCATATCATGGGCGATATATAAACAATTGAATACAACTGAACACAACGTTTTTTTTTTTTGGATAAGTGGCCCTTGGGGAAATTCAGGTAAACATAACTAATAAAATTGAAAATAAAAGGCTAAGAAAAAAGGGGTAAACTATATCAGATTATGAAGATGTTGCTATATTTCATTAGAAGGGCAAGCTGGTTCAATGCAATCTAAGAACCAAACCACACTTGGTTTAGTTTGATCCAATTCCTAGAACACTCTGGTTAGGTCTTGGTTCAAGAAATAGTGAAATTCTTTGTGTTAAGGTGTTATATAAACAAGACCCATACTTATCAAAAAAGTATAAATCAAACAACCCAAAAATCAAACCTGTAAATAATCATATATCCTTTGTATTACATAGAAACTTCGACTCAATTTCTATACATGTTAACTAGTGATGGCTAAAACATTAACTTACTACCTTTATATAATCGAATGAATAACTTTAACTCAATTTGTATAAATGCAAGTAATTGTTTCTGAGAATCAATTGAGTGATTTGCCAACAAAAAAAAAAGGAAAAGGAAAGAAAATATTCAATAATTAAAAAAAAAAGAACAAATCAATGTTGCTTCTAGCACTTCAAAAAATAATAAACCTGCCTAAGTAATAAAAGTGGGGAGAGAGAGGAAAAAACTCCTAAAAAACCAAATAAACTTACAAGATTTGGTTTGGTTCCAATGGTCATTGGATTGGACACAGCTAGAGAAATGAGAAATGCATCAGTTTGATTTAAGGTTAAGGCTAAACTGAACAAAACCAGAACGGACCGGTCTGAAATCCTACATTTTTTAAAAAAGAGGATCTTCTTTGAAGTGGAGAAAATAATGGACTGCCATTACATCTCTTCAAGTGAGCGAGCTCCGCTCAACCCCAGTATTTCTTGAAAAGCTATACAAGCAAATCTTCCAACCTAGATGGCAAGAAGATGGAGTCAGAACAAGAGGTTTCCAATGATTTGCAACCCTTGCATAAATTAGTTCAATCAATCTTTTCCATTTTTGTTGATAAGCGTTCTTTTTTTCCTTTTTTTCCCCATTTTGTTGGGGGTGTTCACATTTTCAAGTTCAAAAAATATGGATAAGATCCTCGCTTTACTAACAATATATGCTTTTTATTTTTCTTTATAGCTAAAAGAAATCCACTAAATAGCACTAGAGGAGCTCAGCCCATGTATACATGTAATGCACTTTAAAAAGCCAAAAGAACACTGATTATGGAAAACATATATATATATATATATATACACACACACACACACACACGCATGCACATTATATCCAATAACCCTAATTCTCCTAGACATTCACTGTCCCAACTAAATTAACAAAAGAATCAAATGAGGATGAAGACCCATGAGCCAAGAAAATATGGACCTCAACATAAAGAGTTTCAACTTCATAATGACAATTCCACCCCTCTCAATGAGCATTTATTATGATCCACCAAATCTAGCTCTCTTGCTCACACGAAACCCCCCAACATGCTCAACACTTCAACCATTAAAATACGAATGATATTATTTAAAACTTCATTTTTGTGCTCCCTACTACAAAGCATAACATGCATAGGTCTACACGTAATTTATAATAATATCCATCCTTTGGCTCACATAATTTATATTCATTGTGAAACCTTACTTCTACCATCACATAACCAATAAATAGCTATAAACTAATAATTGAGATCATCCAAAATGTTGTTCTCATTCAATCACCCTAAGAAATTAGCATCATTAATTATTTAGAAAATAGATAGGCATTTAAACACAGTTTTTTTTTATAAGCAAATAGGCAATTAAAGACAGTGGTCACTGGTCATTGATTGCACAAAAATATATAAGCTCCCTTCAACAATTGACAACGTAGAAATTAACCGTGAATGCTATATCAACAAAACAACAACCCAATTTGCTATTTGCTAGTCAAAACAAACAATGAGGTTCAAAATCACAAGAATCGCTCCAATGGTATGTCTTGTCAAAAGAGTTGGTACAAACTTTGGGTCCGCTCAGAGATGGCACTTCTCTTCTCTAAGCCTTTGTCTTTATTACCTAGTCATTTTCCTTCTCTCTAGGACTTTGAGAGCAGATTCAACCACAATTCAAAAACTCAAGATTTCACAATCTGGGAATCAACTATGCTAATTCAGGGATTCGGCTCATTCTCACTTTTCTTCATTCTTCCTTTTAAATTTTGTTTACAACTACTTATAAACAGAAGCAAATTTCTTGCGGATTTAATCATCATGAACTTATTATTAAAGAAGACAACGAAATGCTCTGGTGCCACTGCATTTTTTTCCATTCCATTTCAAGATTCAAAAATGAGGCTGCCATAGAGATGGATGGGTAATTTGGTTCTCCCCCTTTAGTGCCCTCAAATTCCTCCACATACAAGCTGAGAAGACCCAGATTGTTCTTGATTTGTTTGGGTTTCAATTTGGTATATCAAGTTATCAACATATCAGACGCCATGTAAGTTGTTCCTAATTTATATTGATTTTTAACTTCACGGGGCATCTATAAAACAGATGCAACCATCTGTCTCTCAAGGCACTCCAGCTCTAAGAGAATTTTGGCTTTGCCACTTTCATGCTCCGGCTTCAACTTCACACTCTTGAAACTTAGTTCAGTACTAACTTATAAAAAAAAACAGAACTTCAATAGCAAAAACCAAACCTGCTAGGAGGACTTCCACAGACTTAACCCAACTCCGGGGCAATTTGTTATATCCATTCATTTCCAATGCCAATCACCTTTGATGTGTCTAACCTTAAACTGAGTGGGAGGAATAAATGGGTAGCGGCTGCACTCCAGCTGCATCTTTCTTTCTAATATCCCTTGCACTTAAATAGGCTGATGGATTTTTTTTTTGGGAAAACTTAGGCTTTGATTTTTGTTGCTGGTCCCTTCTTCCTTTTTTCAAAGGTTGGGGGCCCTTCTCGGGACCCTTGTATTTAATATATATTTACTTTTACTGAAAAAAAAAAAAAACTTCATACTGACATTTACATCTTTTTCCTCAGAATACCCATCGAAATAACAGATGCTTCATTTGTCACGGTATAGAAAGGGGTATCTACGAAAATTAGACACAGGTAAAATCCCTCCTTACAGATGTTCAGCTAATTAGTATAATGACAAGTTTTAGAGATGGATAAAACAAGAAAATCACTTTCCTATTTTATTGGGGTGAGTTTACTGCATTTTATCAAACATTCCAACATGCAACATTCAAATATCTGTAAGCCAATACATATACTCATCAGAAACCGATAGTATCATAAAGCCGATCTCTTTCTTAATATCCTCAAAAACCGATTGTATCACAAAGCAGATCTCTCACTTGATAAAATCACTAATAATCTCAAATAAATCAAACTAAAATAGGAACGGTATTATCTGAACCAAATTGCTTTAAATAAAAAGATTGATGGTATGATTTTGGATCAAATAAGCTCGAACTTCCATATCAATTGAGATTGTTATGTTCTCATGTTAATGTTCTCCAAAGAAAATTCATAAATCACACACATGCAAAACAATGAGATAAACCTAGAATCAGGAGAGAGAAAAAGAACAAACAATAACAAAAACATGGATTTCAGCGGCAACATTTTGCATGATCTAATAATATACACTTCATAGATTTCATATATATATATATATATATATATATATATATATTCAACAAATAAAAAAAGGAATCTTCAGCGATAAATTAACTAACCGTTTCGATGTTCAACTATGGGTGAATCTGACAAATCTTCGCCTATCTCTTCTTCCTCTTCTACCTCTTCTTCTACCTCTTCTTCTACTTCTACCTCCTCCTCCACCTCCTCCTCTACCTCCTCTTCTACTTCCACTTCTTCTTCTATTTCTTCGTATTCTTCGTCGTCATCGATTTCGGGCTCAGAATCGGAACCCGAGCCCGTATCCGGTGCATTTGCGGCAGCGGCGGTGTGGCGGTGGTGATCGTCGGAGGAAGGCATTTTGAGTGAAGCCCTGCGTACGGTCGCCTCGCACTATTGTGTTTGCGTGCTTTGGAACTTCGAGGCAACGCTGTTTTGATATAATTCTGGTTCAGGAAATTGTATCCCCTCAGAAGCTTTGTATCAAAATGGTCTCATAATAAATGACAATTTATGATTTATTGTGCAATTAATAAAGGGTAAAACTATTTACACTTCCACAAATGTTTTGCACACTCTTCTTTATAGAGGTGCGAATGAGAGCATAAATAACCATTTGAAAGAGATCCTTAATATAATATTAACAACTTATTTAAAAATAAAAAAAAATTGATAAATAAGTCACATACATTTTGTCACTCAAACCTTTCTTTCTATATTAAAAAATAGAGTATTTACCAACTAAATTAGGCTTGAATTAAAAAAAAAATTAAATTTATTATTTGAATTAAAGAAAATTAAGATTGTTTCACTAAATATGATCACATTTTCTATACTTCTATTATTTTTGTGTCAATCACATTAATTTAGTTTTATTTTTCTTTTGAATTGTGTAAATTATAAAATTATTACTTTCAAGTTTAGTACAATTCTAATAAACATTTTTTAACTTGAATAATTAAAGATTTCACAAGATTTTATCTCGATCATAAATCTAATTGATATCATTTAACTTTAATATTGCTATCTTGTGTACTCTGAAACAAGTTTAAGAAATCTTTTCCTTTGTATTTATATTATCTTTTTATTTATTTACCAAGAACATTTTTTCTTTAATGTTTTTATCTCGCTCTTGAGGTTAATTTTTTTTTTTAAATTTTTTTTATATACAACGATAGTGAAGAAAAATTGAACACACACTAATGACTAACTATTTGAGGTGGGTTCTTGCATAATTCAAATAAGACTTCAGTTTTAATTTTTGTATTATTACTTTTTTCAACCTTCGGAGTTAACTTGTAAAATTTTGTAGAAAATTTATATTTTATTTCTAATTCAATAAACAATTTAAAAGTATTTACTTAACTATTTTGCTAGTTGTCTCTAATTTTGAGGTGAAGTGCCCAAATCAATATGGATAAAATGGCCATCAACAATAGCCCATCGGTTAGGCTAAGAGCAATTCTAAGAGTGGCTTTAGGAAGGGAGTCTTCCCCTCTAACTGCCAATATGACTCCTATTAATGTCATATTCATGCTTCAAGAAAGTACCCGTTTTGGATTAAGTCATAAACAGTGAAAAAGTGGATGTAGATATGGATATTATGGAGAGGGAATACAAAAGTTAGTTGGAAGAGAGAGAAAGAGATAGATTGGTAACAAGAGAGATAAAAGTGAGAGAAAAATATATTAAAATATTAAATGGATATTCCTTTGGATACCACTATTGGAATGATGTATAATGCTGGAAGTTATTCCTGTATGCATAAACATTATAGCAACATCCAAAAGAGTTTTTTAGATCCAAAAATAGGTTCCCTCTTGAAGTTACTCTGAGGAAAGGGGAAAAATCACAAACCGACAAATAAAGTATTGCTTATGTATATATATATATATATGATGTTACTCTTTTCTGGTCACAAGGCCTCCCGTCTTTCGTTACCTATAAAGAACTTGAGGTCAGAGAATCACCGGGAAGGCTGTGGTGGTAGCCGCTCTTATGATAAAGCCAGTAAAGAAATAAAAGCAGTAATTCAAGAAAAGAATTGAACATAAATTGAAAGTGTACCTTATGGCCTTATTTATAGGTTGTAGATCTCCTAAGTTGGGTAGGATTAGAAGCCATAAAAGTAAAAATTTGAAAATATCTGAAGATAGTAGTTATCATATTGAACTATGTTTCCTTATTCCAAGATCAGTATATTATGAAAGGCGGTATTATGTTATGAACCATATACCTCTGAACCCTCCGTGCCTAATTGATATGAATAAAACAATCTTTCTTGATCTGTACCCTGAAGAGCTCTATGCGGGCACATGTCATGCTTTAAATATGTTTGTCACTTTATCGTATATCAGTTACTCCCCCCTCCTCGAGCCTCTATTCTGGGGCATGATCAGAGCTGAGGTTAGGGTTTCTAAGGCGTTACATGCGTAGTGGTTATAAATACGCCGTTTCGTATTGCGAAGAGACAGTCGTTGATGCAACATTTATTGCTTCAACAGCCGATTGGAATTATGAGGCCATCATTGCTTTAATAGTCATGGCGATTCGAAAGCAAAAGCCTCCCACATGACACTTGAAAAGGGGAGCAGTGATGTGTTTCCCCCCTTTTTATAAAGATCCAATAAGTGTAAGAGAGATCTTTGAGTGAGATGAATTCCAGCATCCTAAGAAGATCAACTTCGATCAAATCTATGGTCAGGTTCGGTCCCAAAAACATTTTCTAAACTTTTTGCATCTTCTTTTACTATTCGCCATTTTCTTATTTAGACCATATCAGCCTTTGATGCTCAGTTAAACCTTGGTCATGAAACTGTAGAGTCCTTGGAGATATACGACTGGATATAAGTGAATCTTGTAACTAGTAGCCCATCAGAAAACGTAGAAAATAGGATTATCGGTAACCCAACCCCAATTTCTGAAGTCAGGATTGTAAAGGATTTCATAGAGCCAAAGAACATTGATGGGGAGACCTCGGGTAAATCCCACAAAAGAGATAAGGGAGAAAGCGCCATGACTTAGAGCATGATAGGTTCTTTAAGGGCTACTTTTTACTTCCCTACAAACGTGTCATGTAGGGTAACAAAACCCATAGACCGCCCCTCCAATATTCAACAAGGTGAGATATGTGCTTACCTTGAGTGGTTTGAGATAAGGGTTCGATTTCCCTTCCACCCTTTTATTAGGAAATTTTTTAATTGGTTTAAGATCAGCCCAGCTAATCTGAATATAAATAGTTGGAGGCATTTGCTTGGGTTCATAGTTTTAGGACACTCGAACGATGTCGAGGTAGACCTCTCTCTGATTAGGAGTAACATGAACATGAAATACCTGAAGTCGGAGGGCATGTTTTATATCTTTTGACAATGAGTTCAGACCTCTCTCCTCTGTACTTACTTCCAACAAGACTTAGAAAAAGTGATACTTCTTCGTAGAAGGAGGCTAAGAGTTCGAGGACTTCGAGAACCAGGTTTCAACCTTTCCACGAAGAACTGACATCAAGGGTAAGGCCCCTTTTTTGTTTTGCACTTCTTCCTTTTTGGGTCTTCATATTCTTGTTTTTTTTTTTTAAAGCTTAATCTTGTGCCTCTATATACATAAAAAGGGCTTAGAAGAGGTTGATCTTCACTGTCGATCTACAACAGAAGTACAAGAGGCTTCTTCGAACCAACAATCGCTCCCACGAAGCTATCTTTTGCCCCAAAAACTTGATGAAGGCCGGTTTGGTACAAGATCATACTGAGAGCCTAAAGAAATCTCTGGTTACCAAATGGGTGCCGGGGAAGAAGAAGAAGAAGAAGGTTGAGGAAAGTGCGTCCCCTGCCGAGCCTCCCCCTCTAGAGAAGAGAATGAGGCTAATCTCTAACTCCCCCGAGAGAACTATCTCGAAAGATTTGTGTCACATCCCAAAATCCACCCTATGCGGATTAAGGATATGCAACCAGCCAGTTAGGCACCTATTGGATTTTGTTATTTATCAAAATACCAATAGTAATCCTAACCACAGGCCATTCACTTGTGACTTCCAAGTAAAATGCATTCATTAAACAAGAGTTAAGCAACGGAATATTAAATAAGAGAATGCATTATAACTTGGCAGAATAACTAAATAAGATCATAGTTAGTTTATACAAAGTCTATCTACAAAAGTTACATCATTGTTCGTATGGTTATACAAAATATCCAAAAATAATGTAGGTTACAAAAATGAAATGACTTCATAAAATCCTTTTAAATATCTTTCAAGGATCTTAACCCTTTAATACTTGCCACTAGAACCTTCACCTGAAAAATGTTAGGCAAATAAAGTGAGCTTTAACAAACCCAGTGAGTAACATAGGTTCCCAGCCATAGGTTTCAAAAACCAGTTATTGTATATAAAACACATGGCTAGTTTAATCATTTTGAAAGTAACAATTCCAAATACAATGCATGATTAAATGCAGTTCAAGTAGAACAAAACAAATCAAAACAAAACAGAATAAAATGCTCATATTTCAATCAGATGTATAGGTATATCATCAAGTATGTTTGAGCCTTTCCCAGCTACCCATAAGCAGACACTCGAAGGGCCTCTACCCTCTGGGTATTGCTCAGAACATAACGGAACAAGACAGAATTGAGCGAAACAAAACAGAATGCCAATCAGGTATATCATCAAGTATGTTTGAGCCTTTTCCAGCTGCCATAAGCAGACACTCGTGGGGCTTCTACCTTCTGGGTTTGCTTCTGGCCTACTCATGCCACATCGCTCAAATTCTGTATTGGGCCCAAGAGTCAGAACATAACTAAACAGAGTATAACAGAATCAGAACATAACAGAACAGAAGAACAGAACAGAACGGAATCATGCCAAGTGTAATATAGTACAAAGCATATGCATTGAAGTAGTACAATATATGAAAATGCTATAATAGTTAAAATATTACCAAGTCAGAAGTTTCAAGTTACTTATAAACTTTTACGCTTATCTCCATTTATGAATGTTCTCCAGATACTCCCTTAGGCACATCCTTGTATTTCCTAAATAATCATCATCAATCATAGAAAATATAAGAATTCATCCATTCCTAAATTATTTATCATCTTAGAAGTCTATCAGATCACCTAATTAAGTTCATTGGCCTATTACCCATTTATTGGGTTTCAACTTAGGCTATTGAATTCCTTAATTAAGCTTAGTAGCTTTTAGAATTATAATCTAAGTCATTTTGACTTGATTCGTTATCAATTAATCATTTATTTAACTTTAGAGGCAAAATGATAATTTGTCATTCTTACCCCAGATCCTATCTTAGTCCTCAGAATATTTCACATGTCCTTTATATACATTTTTGAGTCTTTTAAATCTCATTTGGTATCTATTTAAGATTATCGGGACACATCGATCATATTCCATTTTATACTTTGATTGTTCCAGAGTCTTATTTAGACCCTCAATTCACATTATTATGCTTATGACAGTCAATTATATCAGATTGGCCATTCTTAGGATTTATTCGGCCTTTAGTTTGTATTTTCTATGTTTAGGAGTATTTTGGACATTTCACATTTTATAAAATTTCTACTCCGAATCATTATTTAGTCATTTATATGATTTCACAATTATTTGGACCTCCATTGGTATCAATTTCATCAAATTTAGACTTTATTTGGGCTTCGTATTGTGTTAGGGGTATTTTGATAATTTTACATCTTATGGTGGGACCACCCCAGAGTCCCCAGATGTCTAATCCAACATTTCTATTGTATTCGGAACATCCGAAAATGTTAAAATAGTCTCTTCTGGATCTCAATTTGAACTTTATTTGCCTTATTTAGGGTTCAAAGGTAAAACTGTCATTTTACCCTATTTACAAAATAATTTAATTAATTATTAGTTTATTTTCTGAGCCATTTCATAATTAATCAAAACTGTTGGGGGTCATTTTATAATTAACCAAAGGTCCTGGGGGTCCATTTATAGTTTTCAGAAACTAGTGGGGGCTAAAATATAATTTTTGAAAACCTTTTAAATAAAACCAATTGGTTCAATTGGCTTTTAAGTGAACCAGTCCCAAACAGTGAAAACCTAACCGGTTCATTCGGTTCAATGGGCCATGCTGATGTCAGCCCTAGTCCCTTTTTTTTTTATTCTTTTTAAATCAAAATGACATAGTTTTGATGGTTTAAAACCATTTTATAATTGGGTCGGGGTCCGACCCGAGATTTGGCCCATGACCCGACCCGTACAGGGTCTTCATCCCTAACTCTCCGGTGAGGGTTCTGGAGTCTACTCCAACGCTGGTGACCTGTCACCAATCACTTTTCGACCATTTTTCAACGGGGTTCGATTTCATTTTTAGGGGGGATTCATATCTACAATTACATTTTGGTTTATACAGCCTAGGCCATCGAAATAGGAGTTTTCAACCTGCTTTGGTGATTCCCCCGACTTTTTGACGACCCGTTGTTTCTCTATTTCATGGCTTTTTAGCCACTATTTTTACCCCACATTTCACCTATGTGTTACTGAAACCACATGGAACATTGTATCATTGCCTAAGCCTTACAAAACAACCAAAATTTAATCACCCATCAAAACCCAACCATTCCTGCAACTGCCCATATCTCCATGGTCTCTTGACCATTATCAATGATTTAAATTGTAAAATACTCCACTTTTTATATACTTTTTAACCATACAAGTGGTTTCAAGTTTACAAGAGTTTACATTAAAAATCTAGTTTCTCTCATATTCGAGTTTAGGACTTTCCTTAGGGTTTCTAGCTCAAACGATCTTTCTTTTTTTTCCATTTTAATCTTCTCATAATTTCATTCATTTTTATGCTAATCAAACCTAAAAAAAAAATAATATTTAAAAGGAAAATTCTAGAGAGAGAAAACTTACTCTTTCATGGCTGTTTTCTGCCCCTCTCTCTACAGTCCTTGTTGGTTCAGACCTCATCCTTTGTCTGTGTAGGTCACTTCTTCATGCCTAAGTGTGCATGCATGCTCTGTTTAAAGCTCCTTCATCTCTCTCACCTTGATCCTCTTTCTCTCTTTACATTTCTCTCTCTCCCTCTCTAGTCTGCCACAGCCATGCGCACACGCACACCTATATACACACAACACTCTTGATTGTGTTTCTGTTTGGAAGCCTTTACACGCAATAGGCACTCATGTTCCTATATATATATAGGTATATATATATATAGTTTAGGTGTATATGTACATATGTATATATATATATATATATGTGTGTGTGTGTGTGTATATGTATATATATATATCCTGCATGTGATCTGATTAGTGGGGGAGGAAGGTAGTCTAATAGGGTGCTGCCACCTCAATTTTTAAGTATTCTGATTTCATATTTTATTTAGCATGTATACGTATTGGGTGAGACATATAGCACAAAAGTATTGTAACCAAATTGGCTTACTTTTTGGGTGTAAGTCTTTCCCATATTTTTGGTCTAGGGATCAAACCCTTTGGCCAACATTTTGGCCTCATTTTCTCTCATTTTCTAGTCTTATGCCTTGTTTGGCATTTTGGGTGCGTTTCTTGAATTTTCAAATTTTGCGTTCTAATTGCTGCAAAATTTCTTGGCATTCTCACCATGTCATTTATTTTTGCGTGCTTCCTTTTCATGATATTATTTTTGTCGAAAATTTTTTTGATTCACTTGTATCACTTATTTATTCTCTTCATGTATCGAATTCACAAATCGAGATCTCATTAAGTCTGATTGCCTTCATTGTCTTGCCTTGATGTATTTAAATGTATTTTAATTATTCTTATAGTCCATCATAATTATCGGAATAATTCTGATTAAATTCACTATGCTAATTTCCTATCATTTACCTGTCGTACGTTATGCTAATTTTGCTCAAGTGCACTTCATGCACTAATTTTTTACATTTACTTGTGTGTATAAATCTTCAATTAACGCTTGTCATAATTTCCTATCAAATCATCTCTAATTCATCATTTATATTTTTGTTTTTGTATTTACGAATCACTAGTTTTATCTAACATTGCTCATGGTCATTAAGCAAATTAACTTATGATAATTACCATTATCGTTAATTGCTTCGCTTAATTGGGTTGGAGTGTTACAATTTGGGGATTTCTCCTGCTCAAGAGGCTCTTCTTCCCCCAGTACCTTCTATGCTGAAGAAGAGAAGGGGGAAGGGCATATCAGTTACCACTTCTTTAGGGTCTAATGACTTCGGCATGACAGCCGTGAAGAAGCCCTATGAAGACTTTTGGGCAACTGGCCTAAGCAAATTCACAGGGCTAAAACCCCAAAAGATAGCCAATTATTTCATGACCTTTCATATGAGGGTGAGTTCTACATTATCTCTCTTTATTCTCACTTTGATGGTTCTGTATTTTGCACATAGTCAATTATAACTTAATTGTCTTGTGTTGTTTGTGTTTTTTAAGTTGTCCATGGTTTGGCAGCCATTATGGACTGCCTTGAGAATCCCGAACAGATTGACGCCCTCCAATCTGAGATCGATGAGGCCAGATTCTAGTTGGAAACTGCGTAGTCTTCGGTGGTGGCTGTCGAGGAGAAATTGAAATAGGTTGCCAATTCCCACTCCATCCTGAAGTCTGAGAGGGATGCCTTTACTATAGAGATGACATATATCAAGAAAAGATTCTTAGACTTCCAAGCTACATCTATCAAGAAGGTTCATAACACCGCTAAAGCCATTAAAGCCCAAACTAAGGTGGTTATGAAGGCTGAAGTCCAGGATCTAGGTGGTAAGCTGATTTGAGTATGGATACCGAACCTTCAGGGCGAAGCTCCGTAAGAAGTATCCCGACTTGGATCTGATTGGAATAAATGATATTGAAGTCTCCCAAGTTGAAATTGATATGCCGGATGCTAATGATAAAGAAGATGAGGTGGATCCAAAACTCCTTCAAGTTACTCCATTAAAGACTGCTAAGCCAACAACAGAGTAGACTTGGGATTTTTTATATTTTTTCCTTTCTGTTTTTCTGCTATTTATTTGACTTTGTAACTTTCCCATTTTTGGTGCTTTAATATATGAAACTTTTAATTTCTCCAAAACTTGCGTTTTGCTTTGAGATATTTGGGATTTTTGTATTTTTTCCTTTTTGTTTTTTTGCCATTTATTTGACTTTGTAACTTTCCCATTTTTGGCGCTTCAACATATGAAACTTTTAATTTATCCAGAACTTGCATTTTGCTTTGAGATATTTGTATCATATCTAGCTTTAAAATGATTTCTTCAATAACAAGCTCTCCCAAAAACCCTAAAACACCCATAAGGCATTTCAGAGGTCGAAATAATAAGACATACAAAACTACCACATTTACAAATAAAATAAGGTTCCTCAAGCGTCTGCATACTGAAAAGTCATAATATACTGACTTACAACACTTGTAATTAAAACAAGCATTTTGTAGAATAAGAAAAATATATTAGACTTGTAAGACTTGATATAGACACAAGGTTTTTAGGGATCTGTACATTTAGTGAAATGGACCAGACCTGTAACACTTGTAATGGATACAAGATTTTTTAGGGGTCTGTACATTGATAAAATGGACCAGATCTGTAACTCTTATAATGGGTACACGGCTTTTAGGGGTTTGCACATTTAGTGAAATGGACCGGACCTGTAGCACTTGTAATGGATTTAAGGCTTTTAAAGGTTTGAGTGAGATGAATCAGACCTGTAGCACTTGTAATAGATTCAAGGCTTTTAGGAGTTTGTACATTCAATGAAATGGATCAGACCTGTAACACTTGTAATAGATTCAAGGCTTTCAAAGGTTTATGCATTGAGTGAAATGGACCAGACTTGTAACACTTGTAATGGTTACAAGTCTTTAGGGGTTTGTGTATTAAGTGAAATGGACCAGACTTGTAGCACTTGTAATAGACACAAGGCTTTTAGGGGTCTGTGCATTGAGTGAAATGGACCAAATCTTTAGCACTTGTAATGGATACAAGGCTTTTAGGTGTTTGTATATTAAGTGAGATGAACCAGACTTGTAAAACTTGTAATGGATTCAAGGCTTTTAAGGGTTTGTGCATTGAGTGAAATGGACAAGATTTGTAACACTTGTAATGGTTACAAGGTTTTTAGAGGTTTATACATTAAGTGAAATGGACCAGACCTGAAACAATTGTAATTGATATAAGGCTTTTAAGGGTCTGTGCATTAAGTGAAATGGACCAGACATGTAACACTTATAATAGGTACAAGGCTTTTAGGAGTCTTTACATTAAGTAAGATGGACCAGACCTGTAGCATTTCTAATGGATTCAAGGCTTTTAGGGGTTTGTGCATTGAGTGAAATGGATAAGACTTGTAACACTTGTAATGGTTACAAGGCTTTTAGGGGTCTATACATTGAGTGAAATAGACCAGACATGAAACATTTGTAATGAATACAAGGCTTTTAAGGGTCTGTGCATTGAGTGAAATGGACTAGACCTGTAACACTTGTAATGAGTACAAGGCTTTTTAGACATGTAACACTTGTAATGGGTACAAGGCTTTTCAGACCTGTAACACTTGTCATGGGTACAAGGCTTTTACGGGTCTGTGCATTGAGTGAGATGGACCAAACTTGTAATACTTGTAATTGATACAATGTTTTTTAGGGGTCTGTACATTAATAAAATGGACCAGACCTGTAACTCTTATAGTGGGTACAAGACTTTTAGGGGTTTGTACATTTAGTGAAATGGACTACACCTGTAGCACTTGTAATGAATTCAAGGCTTTTAAGGGTTTGTACATTGAGTGAGATGGACCAAACCTAAAGCACTTGTAATGGATTCAAGGCTTTTAGGGGTTTCTACATTCAATAAAATGGATCATACCTGTAACACTTGTAATAGATTCAAGGCTTTTAAGGGTCTGTGCATTGAGTGAAATGGACCAGACTTGTAACACCTGTAATGGGTACAAAGCTTTTAAGGATTTGTGCATTGAGTGAAATGGACCAGACCTATAGCACTTATAATGGATACAAGGCTTTTAAGGGTCTGTACATTGAGTAATATGGACCAGGTTTGTAACACTTGTAATGGATACAAGGCTTTTAGGAGTCATTACATTGAGTGAGATGGACTAGACCAGTAACACTTGTAATGGATTCGAGACTTTTAGGGTTTGTGCATTGAGTGAAATGGACCAAACCTGTAATACTTTTAATGGATACAAGGCTTTTAAAGGTCTGTGTATTGAGTGAAATGGACCAGACCTGTAACACTTGTAATGGATACAAGGCTTTAAGGGTTTGTGCATTGAGTGAAATGGATTAGACCTGTAACACTTATAATGGATACAAGGTTTTTCATACCTGTAACATTTGTAATGGGTACAAGGCTTTTAGGGTCTGTGCATTGAGTGAAATGGATTAGACTTATAACACTTGTAATAGATACAAGGTTTTTTAGGGGTCTGTACATTGATAAAATGGAATAGACCTGTAACACTTACAATTGGTACAACGTTTTTAGGAGTTTGTACATTTAGTGAAATGGACCAGACCTGTAATACTTGTAATAGATTCAAGGCTTTTAGGGTTCTGTGCATTGAGTGAAATGGACCAATCTTGTAACACTTGTAATGGTTACAAGGGTTTTAGGAGTTTGTGCATTGAGTGAAATAGACCAAACATGTAACACTTGTAATAGATATAAGGCTTTTAGGGGTCTGTGCATTGAATGAAATGGACCAGATCTGTAACACTTGTAACGAATACAAGGCTTTTAGAGGTCTGTATATTGAGTGAGATGAATCAGACCTGTAACACTTGTAATGGGTACAAGGCTTTTAGGAGTCTGTACATTGAGTGAGATAGACCAGACTTGTAGCACTTGTAATGGATTCGAGGCTTTTGGGGTTTGTGTATTGAGTGAAATGGACCAGATCTGTAACACTTGTAATGGTTACAAAGATTTTAGGGGTTTATACGTTGAGTGAAATTGACCAACCTGTAACAATTGTAATGGATACAAGGCTTTTAGGGATCTATGCATTGAATGAAATAGACTAGACCTGTAACACTTGTAATGGGTAAAAGGCTTTTCAGACCTATAACACTTGTAATAGATACAACAAGGCTTTTAGGGGTTTGTGCATTGAAAGAAATGGACTAGACCTGTAACACTTATAATGGATACAAGGTTTTTTAAGGTTCTGTACATTAATAAAATGGACCAGATCTGTAACTCTTATAATGAGTACAACGCTTTTATAGGTTTGTATATTTAGTAAAATGGCCCAGACCTGTAATACTTGTAATTGATTTAAGGCTTTTAAGGGTCTATACATTGAGTGAGATGGACCAGACATGTAACACTTGTAATGGATTCAAGGCTTTTAGGGTTCTGTACATTGAGTGAAATAGACCAGACCTGCAACACTTGTAATGGTCACAAGGGTTTTAGGAGTTTGTGTATTGAGTGAAATAGACCAAACCTGTAACACTTGTAATAGATATAAGGTTTTTAGGGGTCTGTGCATTGAATGAAATGGACTAGATCTGTAGCATTTGTAATGGATACAAGGCTTTTAGGGGTCTGTACATTGAGTGAAATGGACCAGACTTATAGCACTTGAAATGGATTCAAGGCTTTTAAGGGTCTGTATATTGAGTGAGATGGACCAGACTTGTTTCACTTGTAATGGATACAAGACTTTTAGAAGTCTGTGCATTGAGTGAAATGGACCAAATCTGTAGCACTTGTAATGGATACAAGGCTTTTAGGGGTCTGTACTTTGAGTGAAATGGACCAGACCTATAACACTTGTAATGGGTAAAAGGTTTTTAAGGGTCTATGGATTGAGTAAAATGGACTAGACCTGTAACACTTGTAATGGGTATAAGGCTTTTAGGGATCTGTGCATTGAGTGAAATGTACCAAACCTGTAGCACTTGTAAGGGATACAAGGCTTTTAGGGGTTTATACATTGAGTGAGATGGACTAGACCTGTAACACTTGTAATGGATTCAAGGCTTTTAGGGGTCTGTACATTGAGTGAGAAGGACCAGACCTGTAGCATTTGTAATGGATTCAAGACTTTTAGGGGTCTGTACGTTGAGTGAGATGGACCAGACCTATGGCACTTGCAATGGATTCAAGACTTTTAGGAGTTTGTACATTGAGAGAGATAGACCAGACCTGTGGCACTTGTAATGGATTCAAGGCTTTTAAGGGTTTGTTCATTAAGTGAAATAGACCAGACCTGTAACATTTATAATGGCTACAAGGTTTTTAGAGGTTTATACATTGAGTGAAATGGACCGGACTTGTAATACTTGTAATGGATACAAGGCTTTTAAGGGTCTGTGCATTGAGTGAAATGGACCAGACCTATAACACTTGTAAGGGGTACCAGGCTTTTAGGGGTCTGTGCTTTGATGAGGACCTCTAAAGTGAATCAAAAATAGATTTATTATTGATAATACTTGCATAAATGTTCAATATTCCAAGGTCTGGGTATAGGCTTCCTAGTTGAATTTTCTAACCAATAAGTCATAGGTCTGACGATATTGGTTACTTTGTAAGGTCCCTCCCAGTTAGGGGAGAGCTTTCTCGTAGTGGGATTTTTAGTATTTGGAAACAACCTTCTTAGGACGAGATCTCCGAGCTGGAAATTAATGGGTTTTTACCCCTAGTTGAAATATTTAACCATTCTCTGTTGGTAGGTTTCAATCATAATCCGAACTTGCTTACATCTTTTTTGTAGAAGGTCCAGCTTTCTGTAATTTGTTGGCTATCGGTCTCTTGGTCAAAATAGTCTGTTTTAAGGGTTGGCATGCCAATTTCAACAGGAATGATTGCCTCGGTGCCATACGCAAGTGAAAATGGTGTTTCCATAGTTAGGTTCGTTTAGTAGTTCGGTATGCCCAGAGCACTCCAAGGAGCTCTTCGACCCATCTTTCGTTGACTTCTTCCAACCTTCTCTTTATTGCTTCGAGGATAATATGGTTGGTAACCTCAACTTGCCCATTAGCTTGAGGATGCCCTGGAGAGGAGAAGTGGTGACTGATGTGCAGGTATTTACAAAACTTCCCGAACACTTTTCTAGCAAACTAGGTCCCATTGTTTGAAATAATGACGTGGGGTATACCGAACCTGTACATAACTTTTTTCTAAGTGAAATTTTTACTTCTACCTATGTTATGTGGGTTAGTGGTTCAGTGGTTCAGCTTCTGCCTATTTAGAGAAATTGTCAATGGCGACTAGTAGGAATCTTTTGTTCTGAGGGACTTTTGGCAATGACTTTATAATGTCCATTCCCCACTGGGCAAAAGGCCAGGGACTCGAGATAGGAATGAGTTCATGATAAGGTTGATGTTGGTAAGAGGCAAAATGTTGACATTTGTCACACTTCCGAACATATTCCTTAGCTTGTTTTAGCATACTGGGCTAGTAGTTACCCTGAGTTAGTGCTCGATGAGCTATAGTCCTACCGCCATTATGGTTGCCACAGATCCCCTTATGTATTTTGGCTTGGACGTGATAGGCTTTTTCTAGAGTTCAGCACCGTAGGAGGGGCTATGTGTAAGGTCTTCAGTAAAGCTTTTCTTTAAGAATTAAATACCGAACTGCCCTAATCCGAATTCTTCTAACATGATTCTTGTCTTTTAGAAGCAACCCTTCTTTTAGGTACTAGATGATGGGAGTCATCCGATTCTGAGATTGCTATGAAATTTGAAGGGATTATTTTACTTCAATACTAGGTTTTGACTGATAAGAGAGTTTTACCATTGAGTCACTTTCTGGTTTGAGATGGGAGGCCATATTTATTAAAGCGTTGGCCTTGGAGTTTTCGTTCCTTTCAATCTTTTGAACAGTGAACTTGCGAAAAGACTGCTTTAGCGATCCCACCAACTCTGAATATCTGGTTATTCTGTTATCCTTGGTAGAAAATTCTCCCAAAACTTGACTCACCACAAGCTGAGAGTCAAAAAATGCGTCAAGATCCAGAGTTTCGCATTCTAGAGCCAATTTCATCTTAAGGATAAGTGTTTCATATTCAGCTTCATTGTTAGAAGCTCGAAATCCCAGGCTAACGACTTTTTTGGTTACGATCCCATTTGGGATTGAAGTATTATACCTACTCCAGAGCCTTTATCCGCAGACGAACCATCGGTGTAAAGTAACCATACCGAAGTGTTTGTAGTGGCTTGAGCTTCCGAATGCTGCGTTCTAGTGAATTTGGCTATAAAGTTTTCTAATACTTGACCTTTGATAACAGTCCGTGACATATAGGATATGTCAAATTCTCCTAGTTCTATTGACCATTTGACTAGTTGTCCAGTTACTTCAAGTTTATGTAGGACTAATTTCAAAGGATAGGATGTAGGGTTTATGATAGGATGGGCTTGAAAGTATGGTCTAAGCTTCCGAACGGATATTACCAAGGCTAAGGCCATTTTTTTAATTTTGGAGTGCCTTGTCTCGATGTCCAAAAGTGCTTTGATGACGTAATAAATAGGCCTCTAAATTTCTTTGTCTTCCCTAACTAACGCATAATTAATGGCACTTTCTGACACAACTAAGTATAAGAGTAGTTTTTCCTCTGGTACTAATTTTAAAAGGAGCTCGGGGGAGGCCAAATATTGCTTGAGTAATTGGAAGGCCTCTTTACATTCAGAGGTCCACTCTAGGGCCTTACTCCCCTTTAAGGCTTTAAAGAATGAGAGGCATCGATCCGTAGATTTAGAGATAAACTTATTCAGTACTGCTATCCTTCCATTTAGCCCTTGGATGCCTTTCTTAGTTTTGGGTGATTCTAGTTCAATCAGAGCTTTGATCTGTGAGGGGTTTGCCTCAATTCCTCGTTGGGAAACTAAGAAACCCAAGAATTTTTTTCTTCTGTGATCCCGAAGGTACATTTTAATGGGTTAAGTTTCATTTTGTGTTTTTTTAGGATGCCAAACGTCTGGCTCAAGTGCTGGATGTGGACACCCTTCTGAACACTTTTGACGAGCATATCATCTATGTAGACTTCCATCGTGTCCCCAATTTGGGGGCCAAACATTCGGTTTACAAGCCTTTGGTACATAGCTCCAACGTTCTTCAAACCGAACGACATCACTCTATAACAATAGAGACCTCGTTCTGATATGAAGGCTATTTTTTCTTGGTCCAAAGGATACATTTGAATTTGATTGCATCCAAAGTAAGCATCCATGAAACTTATGAGTTCATGACCTGCCGTGGTGTCAACAAGTTGATCAATTATGGGAAGAGGAAAGTTGTCTTTAGGACAAGCTTTGTTAAGGTCAGTATAGTCAACACAAACCCTCTACTTGTCGTTCTTTTTTTTTTGCAAGAATAATATTGTCAAGCTACTTTAGGTAGAACACTTCTCTTATCATTCCAGTATTTAGCAGCCTCTGGACCTTTTCATTGATATTTTGTGACGTTCAGGGGCAAAAGTCCTCATTTTTTGTCTTACTAGGGATGGCCTAGATCTGTCACTAGCTTGTGAGGGATGAAATCAGGATCTATTCCCTCCATATCTTTACTTTCCCAAGCAAATACCAAAAAGTTGGCCTTTAGGAATTTAACAATATCCTCTTGCTCAGAATGAGACAAAGCTAAGCCAATGTGTACATATTTTCCCTCTTCTTCAGTGCTAATGAGTACTTTGATGGGCTCCTCTATTGGTTTGACTGCGCTGTCTCTCCCTCTGGGACTCAGTGGCTCGTCAATCTTGGAAGGACATCATTCTATCTCATAAAGGTTGGAATATGAGAAACTTTCCATTTTATAAGGGTATTGTAATTGCTATTTGGAAGGCTTTTCTTTTAGTACGAGGGTATGACATTCCCGGGCAGTGGGCTGATAGCCTTGATGGTGAGAACTTTATGGTTGTGGACATATTTCAAGCACTACTAGAGGGTTGAATTAATTACTCTCATTTGCTGGATCCAAGGCCTCTCAATAATGACATTATAGGGAGATTTAGTGTCTAGGACCATGTATTCAAAGATCAATGTCTTCTGTTTGTCTCTCTCTTCTATCGTGGTCGGTAGATCAATTCTACCCATTAGGATACTGAGATTCCCGTCGAATCATGCCATGACAGTAGTGATAACTTTGATGTCATTAGAGTTGAGTTTCATGTGTTTGAAGGGTTCGTAAAATAATACGTTGGTAGAACTTCCAGTATATATAAGAACCCTTATGATCTCAAAATTAGTGAGTTTAAATGAGATGACAAAAGCAACGCTGTGGGGTTAATGTATTCCAATGAGGTTCAATTTAGAGAACTAGATCTGAGGTTCTGACTTCATATTTTTCTCAATGGTTGAGATCTAGATGACACCGGGTTCTGCCCTTGCCTCCTGAGCATATCTTTTTCTAGCTCGGTTAGATGTTCCTGTCATTGTATTGTCAGCATGTAGCACGAAGATGACTTGATTATTTTGCTGTTGCTGGTCATTTTGAATTTTCCTCTATTCAGGCCTTTGCTCTTGCCTTCTTTAAAGTGGTCTTTCATCACGACAGTTCTGCCTCCCATCTTGGAAATCACAATACTTACTCTGATTCATTGAGTCGGGGTGGATTTTTAGTGGCTTTAGCCACATCAGGTTTTCACGAGTCTAGATCTGTTGGAGTATGTGGGTAAGAGAGGCATTCTGAGGGGTGTAAGTCCCATACCTCCCAGAGTTAGAATTATTTTGAGCTCTAGGTGTTGTTATCTTGTCGGGACTCCTAGTCCTCTTTTGCTAGCGCTGTTATCCCTCTTTTAAACTTGCTCATCCTTCTAAGCTTGTTCTTTAGCTTTTTGGAAGGAGGTTTTTGTATCTTTGAGATTAATATACTTTCGTGTTCTATCTATGAGTGTTGTCATATCGATAGGAGAATTCTTGGTAAAGGAATCTTGGAAACGTCCAGGCCCAAGGCCTGAAGTGAGGGCGGCCACTAGAAAACTTGGACTACAATCGGTTATCTCCATGAGCTCGGTATTAAAATGAACTCTGTACTCCCGAAGTGATTCTGCCTTTGTTTGCTTTATAGTTAACAAGAATTTTGATCATTTTCTCAACTTTCTACTTGTTAGGAATCGGTAAAGAAATAGCCTACTGAACTCATAAAAATTGTTGATCGATTTTTGGGGAATGTTGTGAAACCACTTAAGGGCGGTACCCTTGAGGCTCATCACAAAATTTCGATACATGAAGGCGTCGGTAGCTCCATGCAAAGCTATTGTGTGTTGATAATAAGAAAAGTGGTCCCTAGGGTCCTCAGACTCGTTGTAAAGGGTGAATTTTAGGACAATAAACTTTTTGGGCCACTCTTCTATCATTATGGCAGAGGTAAATGGCATGGAGAACTTACCAACCAATTTACTTAACTCGTCTTGCTCTGGAATGGCATGGAACCCTCTAGTTAAGATTGTTTGATCTTGAGAATCTGTTACCTCCTCTACTCTCTAAGAGGCCTTGGGTAGGACTTGTTGTGCAATCAGTACTCGTTGTTGATCTTGTCCTGCCCCTCCAGGTCTTGGATTCAAGGGAGGAATTTGTCTGGTGTTAGTAGGAGTATGATGCTCTTCTAAGACTAGAGGGACTGAAGTCTTGGAAGGTTGGAATTCTTGCGGCATTGGATTAGCTCTAGAGGCCGTTGTAATTAGTATCCTCGTCTTGCTCTTGTAATGGACAACAGGATGAAACATAAGCATTCCCCTCCCCACAGTTGTTGATGACTGGGGATCGCCCCCAATATGAACAGTACCATGAAGGTGTATCGGTTGCATGTTAAACAACTCCTCGTTGGGGGGTCCTCCGCTCATGGTAGTGGCGGGAGGCTGAAGTCCTTCGTGAACAGCGTTAGTAGTAGGATGAGGAAGAGGAGGAGGAGGATTACTCCGTTGGATCTGAGCCAGTGAAGCCAGAGCTTGTGACATGACAAAGAGTTGTTCCTGCATCTGACCAGATTATCATGGAATCCAATCGAGCTGTTGTTATAAACGAATAGGTGTTTGTCCCCTTCCTCTTCTAGCAAGAGATTGATTCTGAGGGTTTTAAGAGTTTTTTTTAGGACGAAAGTTGGGAGCCATTGTCTTTTGGAAGAAAACGATAATAGATTTGTTATTTTGAAGAAAAGATAGTAAGAACGATTGTCGTTTTCCACAGATAGCACCAAGATGATGTTGCTCTTTTCTGGTCAGAAGGTTTCCGTCCTTCGCTACCTGCTAAGAACTTGAGGTCAGAGGGTCACCGGGAAGGTTCCGATGGTAGCCGCTCTGATGATAAAGTCAGTAAAGAAATAAAAGTAGTAATTCAAGAGAAAAATTGAACATAAATTGAAAGCATACCTTATGCCCTTATTTATAGGTTGTAGATCTCCTAAGTTGAGTAGGATTAGGAACCATAAAAGTAGGGATTTGAAGATATCTCAAGATAGTAGTTGCCATATTGAATTCTGTTTCCTTGTTCCGAGATCGGTAAGTTATGAAAAGCGGTGCTATGTTTCGAACCATATGCCTCTAAACCTTCCGTGTCTAATTGATTTGGATAAAACAATCTTCCTTGATTTGTACCCTGAAGAACTCTGTGCAAATACGTGTCATGCTTTGAATATGTTTGTCACTTTATAGTATATTAATATATAATCATAAGAGGGAACTAAAACAATGAATCAATGTCCTAGATCATCTCCAATCCAACGATGGACCAGATATGTGCACAACTTTTTAAATAATTTAAACATCACTTTTTTAAAAATTAGAGTAATATTTGAATATATAAATATTTAGTGCTAAAATAGTGTACAACATTCACATGGAATAAAATTCATTAGTGGGACTCATTATGATGACCCCATCTCATATGAGTGTTAGGCACCATTTGATTACTAAATATTTGAATATTAAATCATTACTCTTAAAAAGACCATCTCATCCCATGTCTTTAGTGTGTGTTTGTTGGACTTTTTTTTATCCTCCTACAAATTATGTCTTCCTTTGCTAGAAATTTCATGCATATAGTACGATTTCTTCAAATCGAAAGTTAAGTTGGTTATTTCCAAACAAAATACATAGTTTCTATTCAAATTTTGTATGGTTTTACTATTGTCATTTTATTGAAATTCAATTCAATTTATATTTGTGGGCCAATTAAATCATGCTCATATATTTTAATAAATTTTTTTATAGTTGTATCCTAATAATAATAAGAGGTTTTTTTTTGTGATAGTCTTAATCTTCTTAATTAGAGTAATTAAATAGTTTATAAAAATGAATATATTTTTTTGCTTCGAGTATGATTATAATTAATTTATTTTATATGCAATTGCTGAAATAGAGATGCCTGGGCATCACATAGAGATTGTTATGAAAAGTAGTTGTTGTTAGTGATAGAGCATTAATTTAATAAAGTGAAGTTGCAGTTCTAAAAGGATTATATTTTCAATTATGTTTTGAAGCTCCAACGGGCTTTTGTTTCAACAATAAATTTTTTGCGAACTTTGCATCTTCTTCTTTTAGATTATGCAATTGGTATTATAACTTCATTGGTGGGATGGTGTCATTCGATTATACAGTTTATAAATTTAAAAGAAAAACTCATTTTTCTCATTTGGAAAGTCAAATGTGCATGCTCTTTTCGTCGTGGAATTTGTTGAAGTTTATTGGTGAAGTGGTTCTAAAAGATATAAATGATAAAATAAGGTAAGGAAATTCTAAGACCTTAAAATGTATTCATCAAGCTGTTTATTTATTGATTTTTTGGTAAAATTGTGTACATTTAGTCAGCCAAACAAACATGGGGTATTATTAAAAAAATTATGTGGGTGTTGATAGAGTGAAAAAGACCAGATTATAGAAATTACGAAGAGATTTTGATCAACTGCCAAATAAAAAAATTAGAAATTATTTTTCATGAACATTGACACTTGTTAAGGAGATGGTGACTAGTGGTAGTGGTGAAGATATGAAAGAATCTCAAGTAGTTAAAAAAATTCTTTGAACCTTGTCATTGCGATTTGAATATAAGGTGACTATTATTGAAGATTCTCAAAACTTCGAGTTCATGATAGTGGAACAATTAATGGATTCGATACTAATGCATGAATGACACTTAAATGAGAAATCAAAAACTGTTGATGAAACTTTGTAAGCTCGATTGAATTTAAAAAGGAAAAAAGATAAGTCTTATAACAATATAGATGCAATCAACACTCTCAAGGCTAGCAAGACAGTCGTTAGAGATACAACAATAAAGGTGGCAAAAACAATAACTGACAAAATAGATCTAGTGGAGGAAGAAGCAAAGACAATTATTAACAGAATAACAATTGGTAGAATAGACCAAGCCAAGGAAGAGGAATTGTTAATGATTATGAAGGCAATACATATTAAATACAAACGGGGTGTTCAACCTGGTTACCTGAACAACGGATGCGGAAGTGAATGAGACGGCTTGTTTTACAAGCTTTCTTTAAACACCACAAAGATCCTTGGAATGCTACAAGAGATTCTCCTCGTCAAATAGGACGGTTACAAGATCGAGTCACCTATATCTTTTCATGATCCATGACCAATGGCACTTTGATAGTCACCCAAGAAGAATATCAGAGAAAGCGTTACTCAAAACCTTGCATGATCAATTAGGAGACTACACATGGATGAATTCATTAGGCTTAACTAAAGCGTATATGATTATATCCCACGACCACAACTAATGGGATAACTGCAAAACTTGCGTGATGATATCTAAGTCGGTCAAACCAACCAGAACGGATAAAAGTTTTAACCACGTGTAAACTATTATCATAATTATCACGATCTGTACAAATCTTATGGATTCCAAATGAACTTGAGTCCACATGACCCAATGTCCAACATCTCCCACTCTTCCACATAGGTTGAGTACTAAGTTCTCTCCATCACTTTCCACATACAAGAAATGAATCATGCGACTAAACAAAAAAGATTAGGGCAGGAGTACTATATTAAGCTATCATCAAACTAACATAGTACCTCACTATAAATACATAACTGATCTCGTCTATGCTCCAGACTATTCTGTTACACTAGATTCAACATCTGTTATCCTTCACGAAAACTAATCTAATCATGATGCATGGACCATCCAATCTGTATTGTACTCATGATCATATTGACAGACATAAAAACTGACATAATCGCCTGGGCAATGAGTTACAACACAATAGTGTATTATAGAACTGTCTTCCCTAGCTACTCACGTTAATCCAATCAAACTCAACTGCTTTCCTAGACATGCCTCGCTGGACCACATTAATCATAGCCCTTTAGCAACATGATAAAGTAGCAACATCAAACTCTTTCTTTATAACGTAGTCCTAGGTCACAAAGGGCATAGTGGAACTCAAAAAGGTTCCTAGAGCTCACACAATGACGAAACAAGGATACATTCATTCACTCTCTTTTTTAAAGGTCACATCAACAACACATACAATATATAATGTATGCTATGGTGGAGCTCCCACTCAATTGGGCATGTCAAACTCATTCTCAAAAGTATATAACGCAATATGAATCTTAGCATAGTCGTTATTTAGTGCCTATCGCTACCTCAGTGCCCTTCGCCACTATCTTAACGCCTAACTCGAACATTCCAACCGAGTCGTTATCCTAGCGTATGTCTGAAAGTTTGCATTCGAATTTGTTTAGGTTACATGAGGTGTGTGGTAAACCTTCATGCTTGATTTTTTAAAAGAATCTCATCTTGACCCTCATTGTCAAGTCGACATATACGACAAAGATAAATTTTCCCTCCAACCAAAAATTTAATGTCTCATCTTGTTCGCTATCTAAGCGCCAAGGCGATTGCTCGTGTGAGAAACCCAATCAAAACTTGTTGACATATTTTATGTATGCTCACAACATCAAAAAATCATCTCAATATGAACACAAAATCATATAATAATGAAATAATGTCACACGGTGTCCAATATATCAAATCTAAAATAAACCCAACTATTAAACACAAAATGTAAAACATCACTAAGTATAGGCTTAGGGCCACCTCCTTTTGCGCAACTCTATCTCAAACATGTGTTGTGAAAAATAATGCCAATATGTTTGGTTTTTCTATTACCACTATTGGTCTACCAACCCACTCACGAGCCTAAGCTTCCAGCCTAGTGGCGAGTCCACACGGTTTTGTCCTTATGGACTTTAAGTCCAAAAGACACCACAAAAAGGGAACGACGTCGCTTGCAATTATATCCCTCAAGCTTGTAAACCTTATTAATAATGTGGAATAAAGTTGCAACGAACGCAATACTTGTATATGCTAAAGCTACCATACAATCATAGTTCATGAACATATCATCCTGCCTACACAATGATATGTTAAGGCGCTACTAGAATCTCCACAACCAAACTACTGCCTTAATTTTGACAACCAACCGTGTATTCTTAACATCACTTAGATATCAAAGAAACCAATTAACTAAAGTTCGATGAGAAAACACTAAATCGCTCTTATAGTTTGACCATCTATACGAGCAAAGCACTAAGCTACTCTTATAATTTGACCAACCATATGAGTAAAGCACTAAGTTGCTCTAATAATTTGACTATCTATATGAGCAAAGCATTAAGTTGCTCTAATATTTTGATAATCTATATGAGCAAAGCACTAAGTTGCTCTAATAATTTGACCATCAATAAGAGCTGCAAAAATAATTAAGTATACATCGTAATGCACTTCAGAATCTCAACTATGCTCAAATAGGAAAGTTCACAAAATATCTGTTTCACCTACTTATCCAATTGTAATGATCAAAACTAAAGTATGCCCCTATCAATCTGTCATTAGGTTAGGATCGTGCTAATAAGATCGCTGATAGATTTCTCAAAATGAGAAATCCCTCGAGGCAATCTCCATGGAACTTAAATCCAAGCATAGTCTACTTCACCCATGTCCTCCTCAATACATGACAACTACCTCCAAATAGTGACAACTAATTATATATATGTCAACAACCACACAAAAGATCAAAATTCTTGCTTTGGACTGTTTGTGGCTTCCTTGATCATAGTGCAGCCAATTGTTTGATGAAATATAAGGTTCCACTAACTTCACAATTGCTTTAGGTCACAAGTGAACAATTAAGCAAACAGACTTTGCGCTCTTTGTTCATTAACCTTAAAGCCAAAAATTTCATAGACGATTACTTTAGGTCATAATTGAACACTTAAGCAAACACATTTTGCGCTCTTTGTTCATTGACCTTGAAGACCAAAATTTGATTCACGAAGAATCATCGTCTAATTCTCTATAGAATAGATAATCCCTTAGTCCATCTAGAAAGTTTCTAAGATCCAACATGTGCAACGATCATTGGAATAAGGTGGATTGAGACAATTTTCACCACTAGGGAGAATCTCTTTCTTTTTAATCAATACCCCATTGGGATAAGACATTTTTAAAAAAGATAGGGTATAAACACTAGTTAATCACTTATACACAAAAAGAGATAAACCATTCTCAAAGTTTGATTCTTTGCTAATTTAGCTCAACTTATCACTCATAGCAACCATTCTTACACTATTAGAATAGAAAACTTTCGTCTCTACATAAGAAGCAATATTAACTTAAATATGTGGAGCAATAGCTAAAATTCATCCCTTCAGTCTCACAAAGACGATGAGAAACGATTTTACATTTGCTTCTACACAACTAAGAATCTTAAGAATCTTCCTCTAGTGGTACAATCCCAACTAATGGTACACTTCCACTAGGCGGCAAGTCACTTCCACTATCCAAAACATCATCGGCGATTCTAGAATGAAATAACAATTTTTCACCCTCACTAAGAGATGGTATGACCTCCATAGATTCCATAACTCACAAAGTTAAAGATCCTTTAAAGTTTTCTCATTGAATAACTCAATTAAGTCATTCCTTAACTTGGGGTGTTCAATTAAGAATCCAATGGCCCTTTAAACTTTTAAAAGTAATATTTAAAAATAAACATTTTTAAAACTTAGGGCAAAGTTTTCACAAAAATAAATAATGTGAGCAAGTCACATAAACCCCAAAAGGTAATAAGTTCTACAAATTAGGTTTTTTTATCATTTTCAAGCTTAAAAGAATTGACTATTAGGGCACTCGATTAAGGATATAGGCTCCAAAAAACATATTTGTGCCATTATCGACTTAATTATATATAACAAAGTCCAATTTTCTCATTTTTCTCACGTAGTTGTAACACCCCGAACTTAGTTCCCGGTTAATTAGTGTAATGATGTTCTTTTTGACATTTAATGTATTAAATTAGTCATTTTAGCTATATTTTTATGAAAACTCGAATTAGCTAACTACAAAAAACACAAAGAAATAAAAACCGATGCGAGGCCTTTGGAATCGAAGCTAACCTAAATAGGAAATGACTAGAAGAAACTGCTTCGTAACAAGGGCAATAGAAAAGAAAATAAGAAGGAAATAGCTAAGATGGTAAATTGTGCCAGCCAAACAAGGCATAAGCACAAAATGGGAGGAAATGACCAAAAATGAGGCTAAGGGGTTTTGAACCCTTGACCAAGTGAGACCAAGAATGAAGAGAAACTAAAAGTCCAAAAAGAAAGACACTTGGGCTACAAGCACCTTTGTGCTAAATAATGCAGAGCATATATACATATGTTTAACCAAAGTTTAAAAATTCAGCATACTCAAAAATGAAGTGGCAGCATCCTATTGGCCACTGCCCTCCTCCACCAATCATCATTTATGTAGCAATATGTATATATATATATATACACACCTATGAATAAGGCCTAATGATGATAACTTATCTAGGGGGAGGAGATTGTGTGTGAAAAGCGAACAAATGAGTGTGTTGTGTGCATAAAATAGTGTGAGGAGAGGCCACGCAAGTCAAACTTACATGGTGAGAGTGTGCTCGGGTAGAGAGAGAAAGTGAGGTAGAGAGAGAGTGAAGGAAGAAGAAGGACAAAGAAGAAGAAGAAAAGAAGAGGGGAGTCTACATGGAACCCCAAACCCGACCTTAAAGCACTAGAAAGAGCCAAACCTAGCAAGAAAATGGGAGGATACCACTGTTGAGGTAAAAACACAACACACCCATTATTTTCTCTCTCTAAGATTTTTCTATATATAGGCTGTTTTGAGGTCTAATTGTTGCATGCATGGCCTAGAATTTAACGTATCTTGTGAGTAAATGAAATAATACAACCTAGGAAGGCCTAGAACACCACACTTATGAAAAAACCGCCATTGATGGACCTCCCATGTAGCAGACCTGAACCAACTTCTATGGATTTCATTTTTATTGCTTAAGCCCTAAACTAGACCTTATGAGGGTTTCAAAAACCCTATCCGCGACCCAGAAGCTTAGGAAAAGACCTTTAAATCACCACTTGCAGGTTTCGGGTTTTAAAGCCCAACCTCACAAAACTACTCCAAAAGCTAAGTTTAGGAATGAGAGATGAAACCCCATGACAAAATATAAACAACAGACCAAACTAGAAGAAATTTGGGTAAGGAATGAGGGTTTGCTGAAAGACTGTAAGTATGGTCATGGTGGAGGAAAAACTGAACCTTAAGTTTGATTCGAGGCACAAAACTAATATATAACGGTAGGCAAAGTTCCCACAATTAAAGTATGATCAAAAGCAGAGAAAACCAGCCCCTAAAGCTCCACGAAATTGAAGGTTTAATTTTTTGCAATTAGGGCAACACAGTGGGGGAAGGGAAGAAGATGATGAATAGTACGAGTCGGGTCAAATTAGGTTTGGGTCGGAACATGCCTGACCACACATAAGGGCCATTAGTGGGACGGTGCCTTTTTGGGTGTTGTGTTTTTAAAATTTAAAATAGATATATGTCTGTTTGGTTGCGAAGGTAAGAAACTCAATTGGTGTTCACTGTTGGGCCAAGGATATCCTATCTCAGTTTAGCCCAGTTATCCGTTGTTTGGCTTAAGGAAAATCAGAAAAATAAAGGGGCTGCATCCCTTAGGGTTCGAACGGGTAACCATCGCATGGCCAAAGACTAAACCGCCCCACTTGCTGCCATTGTGCCACCATGGCACATGTAGCATATACTTACAGAAATTAATATATAATATTAATTAAATTAATTTAGTATGTTAAATTTATTTAATTATTAAAATATAATTTGAAGTCCAAATAAAATAAATGAATAGTGTATTTTGACTATTTCGGGCATTCTGGATCCAATGGTGGGATTTGTTTTATGAGACGAGACTCCAAAAAATTTAGACACATAAAAGTATAAATTACCAAATTACCCTTAGTACGCCCGAAGTCAAATAAAAAGTCGAAAGGGTCTAAATTGACTTTCTTCGACGTTCCGGACCTAATGGTGGAGTCCGTTTTGTCAAGACAAGATCATAGATTCATAAATAAACTCAGATTAAAATTTTACGCGATATTGAACTAACAAAATTCTTCCTGATTTATAGAGACGTCAAAAGGAAAAGACAAAGCAGTCTAATACCTTTTAAGGAAGAGAGGAACATTACCAGGTAAGTAAAAACCCGAACTCTAACATGTGTTAATTTCCAACCATGTCACAATGTCATTTCCTTATGCTGCCAAATTTTGTACTCCTATACATGCCTAACACTTATTAATTTCCCCAGTTTGATGCCATTCTGCCTTGTGAACCTGTTGTAAAATCGATTGCCAATATTCCATATAATTAATTGTTCATTTCTATACTTGCGTGAATATTGAAAAATTTCTATGCCCCTCACTGCTGAGGAATTACTATTCCACAATTATGTACATCGCCTGTGGAATACTGATGATCATGGTTTTATTAATATGAGCGCTTGAGGTTCTGATTTGTTACAACATCCGTCCGATTCATAGATGCTTCTGGACCTACGAGTCAAAGTCCATAATGGACCTGATGTATCTAAAGCGCTTTAGTGGTATATAGGAGCCCGATGGAGGGTAAACTTGGATAAGCGCATCTGAGGGTATGCCAGGCCCTATTGTTTTCGCATCTAATCTGTTAGTATTCATATCATTTATTGACATTCTGATATTACACTCTCTCATTATTGATAAGCTTGCTATGCCTGTCTTGACTATATGATGATGTATCATTGTTTATTGATACGCTGGATTTCTGGTACTTTTGATTTCTGTTATGCCTTGCAAGCCTATCATTGATCCGATTTGGCTATTTGTGATACTTATGAATTATGGCAGCTAACTATTATATAGGCTAAGTCCCCATTGTTGACTCGTCAATCACATGTATCATTTTCTCATGGGACGTGCCTGTTGGACCCTCGGGTCATCTCTGTTGTTTCTGTGACTAGCTGTTGTATCTCTATATCTTTTGCTTGTCTTGATTTCACACTTTCTGTAGTGACCTTGATACATGGCAAAGCAAGAAAATTTACTTACTGAGCTAAGTTAGCTCACTCCTTACTTATGACCATTTTTCAAGTGGCCTATGATGAATGATATGCAGTGAGATAACTAGTGGAACTAGTGAAGCATGAATAATTTACACTGACGATATGAACTCTAATTCAAAGTTGACTACATATTCCGTAAGGTTAAGTTCACAATTTGTATTATAATGCTACATCATTAGTGATGAGGTTAGCCTAGTTTGTTAGATCACCATGATTAAATTGTATTTGGAGATTCTAATTGTTGATCATTGGGGATGAGTTGTTGATCAACTGAATTGTATTAATGCAACCTCCACTTTAAGTAATTCATTGATATAGAATAGATGCATTGGGGCATGTGTGTTGAAACTCTAGAGATATTTGATGACTGATTCTAGACGTGCTCTGATGTGTTTGGATAAATTGCATTTCTGAATAAAAAATATTTTAATTCCCGCTGTTCTTACCCTACCATTAGAATGCGATTCATTGTAAAGTTCAGAAGTCGCGTTTGGTTGGTCGCATTGTAGGTGGAAAAAACTAGCAAGGCGGCCAACTGGCGTCACATCCTTAGCATCCGCATAGGGTGGGGTGTCGGGTCGTGACAATAGTTGTCTTGAACTAATCAAACAAGTATTCTTGCTTACAATTAGTGTGAAAATTTTTTGAATTCTTTATATAGAAATGCTCAATCTTTTGACAATGCTTAAGGCAACTAATGCTTATAGCAATGCTATAATACCCTGACCCGAATTGTAACTGAGCGACCCATGTAAAACCGAGTCGTTAGGGATTTATGTTATGATATCAAATGAAATGGATGGGTTTGAAATCTAAATAGTTTCGAATATATAGATGATGTCTGGGCGATAGCTGAGCAAGCCATGAACGAATATCGAAATAAAAAAATAAAAATAAATAAAATAAAAAAATAAATATAAAAGAAAAATAAAAAATGAAATAAAAATTCATTTATATATGTATATATAACTATACATATATACATGTACTATTTATAACATCTATATGGTAGGTTGTATATGTGTATATATATATATATATATATTTATAACCTCTATATATATATATATGCATATTTGTAACCTCCACGTTAAGGGAGGGGAGTGGGGGGTTACGAAAATAGAAAGGAAAAAGTCAATGGAAGAGAGAGAGAGAGAGAGAGAGAGAGAGAGAGAGAGAGAGGAAAACATGGGAGATGGCTATAAGCATGTGTTGGATGCGTGAGGGAAACCGAAGAGGAGAAACAACAAAAGAAGAGAAAGAGGAAGGAGGAGAGAGGAAGTAGCAGAGAGGGGCGCAAAAAGGAGAAAAATAGGAATTTAGGAAGAAAAAGAGAGGACAAGAACAATCGCAGAAGGTTAGCCTCAAAAAATGATTATCTGTCATTTATTCTGGGTTTTTTTATAAACTTTCATGAAGCTTAGAAATATTTATATAGTTAGATTCTATGAGAGAAATGGAACACGTAGGAAGAAATCGCGAGTAAAATGGTGAAGAAATGAGGAAAAAAAATGGATTTATCGAAAAGTGGATTTTTAGAAAATTTGAAATTTGAAAGTGTTTTAAAGGCTTAAAATGCTATAGAATGGTCTCATATTGTGTTTTAGGGTGTTTAGAAATGAAAAATGGCTTTAAAACCATGAAAAAATGAAAAAAAAAATTGCATGTAGTGCAGTCCAGTCATCGGTGTCGGAGAAGGCGACCAGAACTGCCCTGTGGGTCACCGGAATGTCAAGGAAGAATGAGGGGCTTTAGGTCACTGTTCGAGTCGGGTCGGGTTAGAACCCGCCCAGGCGCAGTGATAACCCGAAGCAGTTAAGGGGATGATGTTTAAATTTTTTTTAAAAAAAGGTGGGAAGGTGCTGTAGGGGGAATCGAACCCCAATGCTTACGAACATGAAGCACTTATGGCAAGGCAGCCCACCACCATGCCACAAGGGCACGTGTCCGATTGAGTCATGAGAATAAGGTAAATTTACTATTTTGGACCTTTTAGACCCAATGGTGAGGTCCGTTTCATGAAACGGAGTCCCAAAAAATAAAATACCCGTATACATGCCAAATGACCAAAATACCCGTGAGTCAAATGTGAGTCAAATGGACTCCGATTAAACTAAGTGAATAGTGAGTCTTTATTATTTCAAACATTCTGGATTTAATGGTGAAGTCCGATTTATGATAATTGGTTCCAAAAAATAGAGACATGTAAAAGTGCAAAATGACCCTTTTGCCCTTTTTTGTATAGAAGTCCGAATTGGAAACCATGAAAGCCTAAACTGATTTTCTTCAATGTTTCGAACTCAATGGTAGAGTCTAAATTGGTAAAAGAGATACTTATAGTAACGAAATATAAAATTCGATGAATAGCATTAGAACTGAGACATGTTTATTGAATGATAGGGAACTCAAAGGGAAAAGGAAAAGTTACGGAATACTGAGGTAGATCACACGAATAAAAGGTAATTAAAATCCTATCTCTTACACGTGGTCTTCCAAGCCACGTTCATTTTATTACTGCCAACTTTGTACTATTATACGTACCACATAGTTATGGTTTCCACATTTGATATTGTCCTATCTTGTGGATATTTATTGACTGCGATATTATTGATTGTACTTTTTGTACCACGCCTTGAAAGGCCTACTATTATATGACCATTGCATGATATTCCATTTTTATGCACTCCTTATAGAATCACTAAGAAATCATGATTTCTTATGAATGCCGAATTTATGCTCAGTCACAATATCCATTCGATGTTATCTGAGTTGACAGGACCCACAGGTCGAGTTCGTGAATGGACATATGGCAATGATGGCGTTTTTACGCATTGAGTTATGAGGGCATTTGATATGCATTGAGGTTAAAGGGGGTATGCCAGGCCCCAAAAGATCGATGGTCTGCTAAACCCTGAACAGGTAAATGCATCACTTATGATTGACTGATATGTTTACATTTATTGGATTCACAGGATGTTGTCATTCCCTATGAATAATTCTATGTTGACAGTTCATTGATTATTCTTGATTGTGACCGATTTATTGTGGCAGTATTCTTATGTTGACTGATGTTTATTGAGCTTTTTCATGTTCATACTACACCACTACTTATGCTTGATTATTGTGACTTACTGTTCATTGGTCATTGTGGCATTTTACCATTATTGACTATCACAGTATCTGAAGTCATGATTGGCTATCATTTTCACCCTATGAGCTTATATTCTTTCTATGTTAACCCTAACCTGTGTCTGAGATGGGACTTTACTTGCTGAGCTTTGTTAGCTCACCTCACCTTACTTATTTTTCAGGTAAGACTTTTGTTGATTTACCGTTAAGTTTTGCATTATATATATATATATATATATATATATTATTGTCATTGATACAAAGAAAGGAAAAAATAGGGACGGCCACAGGGTCGGCCTCGCAATACGAGATCCACATAGGGTGGATTTTGGGTTGTGACAAATGCTCAATGCAACTAATGCTTGAGTTAGATGAGCAATCATAGCGCGAGTAATAAAGTAAGAAAATAATAGGTTCTAATATGTGCCTAATTTTTAGAGCACCATGAGTTCGCATATGCTATTAGGACTGACTCTAGTGGATAAGAAGCCAATCTACTTTACAAATAAAGTTTCTTACAGGCCTTTCCAATCAAATAGGGTTTACACACTAATAGATTGATTTTTGCGAATAACCCCAATAGGTCTTCTCAAGCTAATCTAGCCATCCAATCTAGTTCAACGTGTCCATGTTGTTGCTAAAAAATAACATCGTGGAAAGCCTTAAAAAGATAAGTCTAAAATTATCAACTAATCTAGTGAGACAGAGCCACTATCGTACTTATACAAAGAAACTGCTTCTAACGGTAGATCAAACTAATCAATCTATGATGAAATTTTATCTCACAAAGAATAAATAGTTCCATTCAGCCCCACGGTAGATCAAACTAATCAATCTAAAATGAACTTTTATCTCACAAAGAATAAATAGTTCCATTCAGCCCCAAAGGCTGAAATTTAAAGATAAGAAAAAAAGAAAAATCAATTAGATTGGAGGTGGACCAAACGTCTAATCAAACACCAATATCCAATTATTTTATCATAAGGCCATATGTTACTCAAAATAATTAATCAGCTCACTCTTGTGGCGATTAATTCTTATGCTATCACTTGTGCATAATGTACAAAATACTATGAGCATTGTAAAGTCGTGCTGTTTATGCGCCATTTTATGTCTTTTACTTAATCTCTTCTCTATTTTGAATAAAATGGTCAATTTTGACTCAGTATAACTACGAGCAAAATGATTCCTTTTATTCTTAAATAACAGTTCATTCTATAATATATTTCATTATCTGTCATGCATGCATGCCCTTGTGGCACTTGACTTTCTTGCCTACTTTTGACTCAAGTTTCTCAGTCCCACCCTACTTAGTAACTTTTTATTGTCTTTAAACATAGGCCCAAAAGCCTTGTTTGGCCCACTCTTAGCAACATGGTTGGCTTAGGAGTTCACTTCTTGGCACTCTACCTTTTGTCTCAAGATAACGCACTATTTTGAAAAATATTTTTATTTAAATAAGTAGCATCGTGTTGGAATTTAAAAAACAATTTAAATATGGGCTAGGGTGTTTTATTATGAGAATTTGCTGCTCATCTAAGGTAAGTTTATATTTTTCAGGGAACAAATCCAAGCAAATTTTTAATGAGATTTATGTAGATGTTGTTCTAAATAATAAAGCGCATTCAACAACTTAATTAATTATGACATGCTTCCATGTCTCAAGGTATTAGACTATTTTTCTTATTGATCAATGTCTACACATATGCTATATGTGTAATGTGGTCATTCTAAGCATTTATATCGGTCAAATCGCCATTCACATTTATTGAGGATGTTTCACCACTATCATAGTGCGCAGGATTATATTTAAGTATACATTTATTATATTATTTTGCTACCATAAATTTAATTAAAAATATTATTCTATTTTACACTATGAGATAGAAAATTTCGCTAAGGTCATAATCATCTCCCATTTATGTAAATAGAAGTATGTTTTTAATAATTTCGAGCAAAATAATTTGAATTAAAACAAATTTAATTCATCTATGCAATGATTTTGAATTAAAATATATTTAATTCATTAACATAACAATAATAATCAGTGTGCATATGTTAAAGCACATGGACTCCACTTGAGCTCAATTGGCATTCTAGTACATCATGCTAAGATAATTTATGAACATATAAGTTTGTAGCGAAAACGCATCTCCTTACAAGGATTTATAAATAAATAAAATATTTTTAAAATTTAGTACATTGTAGAATGAATCTATTACATCAATCTACTAAAAGCAATAAAATAAATGGGATGCTGCGCCAATATCTCATATATCACAAAATTAACCTTGTAATCCATACATCACAATAAACAAGTATACTAGAATATCAATTAAATAACCACATCTAATCACAACATACATCCACATGCATAACAATATAATGGGTCGTAATGGATGGCTTTACCACACTTCACCACAATGGGAATGAGTATTTGGGTCTTACAATTAATAAGAATCAATATTATGCAACAATAATGAATTAAATAATTATCCACAAGATAATTAAAACAAAAATAATCCACACATGACCTAAAAAATATGATCCACACATAATATAATTGTTCCTAATTTCCAGAGCATTTCCAAGAATTTTTCACATTTAAAATAAATTTTCAAAAATTTTTAACCAATTTTTGAGATAAAAAACTATTTTTTAAAACCAAAAAATATCACTTTGAGACCTTTTTTCTCACTCATTTTTCGACGAAAAATTGTGTACCATATATCGTTGAAACGCTCTTGGAACAAGGAACAGATCGATATAAATTTCATGCACAATAATTGAGATTTTACAGATCGTATTAAAACTCAAAATTTGTATTGAAGTTGTGTTTTCTTGAAAAAGTCATAACTTTAAACGTAGATCTCTCACAGATCCGACGGTAGATTGTCATGAAATTTTAAGAGCTACCTCCTGGGTTTATAAAAAACAGAACCACCATGGCGAATCGTTTAAAATGTGTTCTTATAATGATTTTTTAAAAATCAGTCGTGTGAGTTTAATACATAATTTTCTCTCTTAATAAATATACTTGCATAAACACATATATTAGCTATTATACATGCATATAACACATATATCAGTGAACACAAGCATATGGCTTTGATACCAATGAAGGAAATACATATTAAATACAAACGAGTGTTCAACCTGGTTACCTGAACAGCGGAAGCGGAAAAGACAGCTTGTATTACGAGCTTTCTTGGAACATCACAAAGATCCTTGGAATGCTACAAGAGGTCCTTCTCATCAAATAGGATGGTTACAAAATCGAGTCACCTATATCTTTCCACGATCCAAGACCAAGGACAGTTTGATAGTCACCCAAGAAAAATATCAGAGAGAGTGTTACTCAAAACCTCACGTGATCATTTGGGAGTCTACACATGGATGAATTCATGACGCTTAACCAATACGTATATGTTTATATCCTATGACCACAACTAATGGGATAACCGCAAGACTTGCGTGATAATATCTAAGTCGGTTAAACCAACCAGAATGGATATAAGAGTTTTAACCATGTATAAACTCTTATCATAATTATCACGATCTGCACAAATCTTGTGGATGCCAAACGGACTCGGGTCCACATGACCCAATGTCCAACATATTCGAATCCACAAACCGATAAATTTAATATTTAGTCTTTTAATTGTGAAAATATGAGCATAAAAAGTTTGAGTACAGATTTAAAATGTCTAATAATAGATACTAGCATGATAATGTTCCTGGAGATAATTAAAATAATAATAATAAGGGTAAATTACACTAACCTCTCCTAAGGTTTCTGATAATTATACTGACCTTTCTTATTTATCTAACAAACTAATACTCTCATCCAGTCAATTTTTTGTTCAAAATGACCCAATCATCCTTTTCTTTTCTCTTTTAATACATTTGTTCAATTTTTTTTATTTTCAAATAAATTTTAATTTATAACCTTAAATTTATTTTTATATAAAATAAAAATAAGTTATTTATCTTACATTTATTTTTATGTAAAAAAAATCTTTAAAAAAACGCAACAAAAAAATGCACCGAAAAAACATGAAAATGACACTTTTTATTTTAAAAAAATTGACTGAAGGAGTTTTTGTAGTTTGTTAGTAAAAGTATGGGAAGTCAATATAATTTCAGAAAGCTCAGGGGAGTTCAGTATGATTTACCTTAATAATAATTCAGAAACATTGTTGCTAGCATGTAGTGTTATGGATGATGACGATGGAAACAAACGATTTTTATATATTGGTTGCAACAATCGCACATGTGGTAAAAAAACATGTTTTCTAATTTAGATGAGTCGATTCAATTTAAGGTAAAATTTGAGAATAATTCAAAGATACTTGCAATGGGGAAAAGCATAATTGTTATGTGATTGAAAATAAGGTATCACAAACAACAAAATTTATTAAGTATGGCAACTTTTAGAAAGAGATATTGTCACCGAGATATTTACCCTAGAAGGGGTAAATAGCTTATTTTTCAAATATTGGTTTCTTTTACAAACTTTAAAAATAAATGCTATAAATGCACAAATAAAGAGTAGAGAAAGAGAGAGTAAATAGAGCAATTTAAGAGATTCGGAAGACTTTTTACGTCCTCAACTCAAGAATATCACTTGAGTTTTCCCACTATCTTGATCTCCTTGCAGGCGAAGGTCAAACATTTACAACAATTGCTCATCACTTTTTTCCCACGAAAATATACCTTTTTGCCTCATCGGGTAGCACCTACCCATAACTCTCACTACAATGATATGATACAAAGTTTGTTTACCAACAAGCACTCTCTTCAAGAGTAAATTAGTGTAATAAATGTTTACTCTCTATAGATAGATCAGGTGTAAACTCAGAATATTTAAGATAAGTAAAAACTTTTAGATATAGGTTTTCAATGTTTGGATCTAAAGTCAAGAATAGAGATATAGAAGTATAAAAATGTAAATAGATGGCGTAGAATGCCTCAGAGAACCTCTATTTATAGCCATTAAAAGAATATGTTTCTTCTTTTCAAATATAGTCATTTCTCCTATTTTTGTCTTTTTAAAAGTTAAATCTCAATGTGCCAAATCAACAAATTCAGTCGAAGAGATTGAAGACTGATCAACTGATTAGGTCAATTGAATTGTGTAGAGGGTTTGAGGTTTAATTGTTTAAGAACAATCAGTCGATTGGTCTTTTGGTTCAGTAGACTGGTCTTTTAGATCAGTCGATAGGTCGATTGGTTCTGATATAAACTGTTTTAGCCTTTGAAAAATAGTCAATTGAATCATCTTATAGGTTAACTATATTGGACAATGAGTTCATGTTGTTTTATGAAAAAGGTCACTCAATAGACTAGTTTGGACAATGGATGACTTCTTGGTTATTTTTCTTAGTGTACTTTTATCAAAAGCTTTTAATCTTTCAAAACTTAAGATATGACTGTGGTTGCCAACACCCAGAAAAAGAGAAACGATATGTCATTATTTTTTGTGGATTTAGAGGAAACCCAGTTGTCTCCTTCCCTTAAGGTGGGAAGGAACGCCTTTTATGGAAGACAAAGAGATTGAGGAGTTGCCAGCTTGTTTTTGGGCAAAAAACAAGCAAACCTGTTACAACAGAATATAATTAAAAGAAAACTGAACAAGAATGAAATAACCAAAATTTACGTTGTTTTGTCTCCTAATTACATTCTAAAGATCCCTTGACATGGATAAAATAAAATAGGGCACTAAAATAAAGCAAAAACCAAATAAAACATGGATCTTAAGGCTAAGGTATAAAGTGGGAAGGTGTTAGGCACCCATCTCGCCCGATCCGAACGGATCAACCTCGAATATTAATTTACAAGGCTATTTTGTCATGAGAAAACTGAAAAAAGATATGTGAGTTCGGAAGAGATAAATAATAAAAGATCTAATGTAAAGAAATAAAACATAACAAAAAAGACATAAAGAATATCTTACTTGGGTTCAAAGGCTTCCTACTTATTCGTTCAGAAAACGGAATCAGAGTCATGTAGTTCTCCGGTTTATCTTCTTTTGTCAAGAGTGATAAAAGAGATGAGATCAATCAGATCTAAAGAAAAAGAAACTGTTAAGGGTTGGAGAGCATACCTTATTCAGTCATGGGAGTCGGGTAGCACTTCGGCTAAGGAGGTTTGATCTGGATGCTTCAGTTAGGCAGATCTCCAGCTTGTTATTTGGATTGGAAAGCGTTGCTTCGTGAATGGAGGCTGTCATTTTAACAAGGTTTCGGCCTTAGGAGAGAAAGAGTTCTTGCAGAGAAAACTCTAAAATTAAACTAATAGCATGAGGCTATGGAAATTGTCTTTCTCCGTCCCCTAAAACTAATGGCTAAGGGGCTCTATTTATAGGAAAATATGGAGATTCAATCCAAAGGTTTAAGATAAAACCCTAAAACGGAGGGCTAGGATCATGTCTTGAGTGATGATTATCTAATTAAATAAATAGAACATTAAATAAGAATGATTATCCTAACTAAATGAATTAATAAATGATTATGACAATGCACGAACTAATAGAATTGGTGTTTACATGCAAGAGTCAATGAGATAAAAGAGAAATAGAATTTAATTGAAAAATAAACTCTAAAATAAAAATGTTTAGGTTCAATGTATCTCCATTTAAAAAAATATCAAGTAACTAGATTTGTGGAAACTCTAAATGTGAAAAGTCCTAATTAAGTCTAAATAGACTACTATCACTCAATATTATCAAATTGCCCCCAATTCGGTAGAGAATCTCTAGATTGCTACAAGACATGTGAAAAAATCAAATTATCTCTGATTTTTCACCAAAGGGCTAAAATTTACCCCTATATGGGTAAAATGATATAAAAATTACAAAAATGTCCCTCAAGTGACTAAAAATTCCTACTAAGGGTCGGATTGTGCCAAAATAACCAAAATGCCCTTAGTGGGCAAAGAGGTGCCAAAATTACCCAAATGCCCTCCGGTGGGTAGGAAAGTCCTAACAAGAGTGAGACTCTATCGGGAATTATCATACTTAGACTAAGAGACTCTCTGACTCTGTCAAGAGGAGTCATAATAGGACTCTATCAGGAGGAGTCCTAATGGACCTAGAACTCTGGCAAGAAAGTCTTAGTGGGAATAGGACTTTGTTAGGAGGAGTCCTAATGGAAATAGGACTCTATCGAAAAGAGTCCTACTCGAAGTAGGTTTCTTAACATAATTACCGAATTGCTTGCTACTATTTAATCAAGGGTTACAAAATGAGGTGTCTACAAAAAGCCCTTCGTTGATGGAACTTGCAAGCAAGTGAACATCAACTGAAGAAAAAGAGACAACCATTTTGACCTTGATTTGTGATTTTTTTGCTTGATGGCACCTTCAGTTTCCATCTCATATGTGTCAAAACACTATTGTTCGAGGGCCTTCTTAGTGACCAAAGATAGCTAGAGAGATTGGTGTAAGTTCCTTGCTCAACTTTCATTTTATGATGTTGATTGGTCCACTGTTCACTGATAGAGTAGAGCCTCTCGCTTGCGCTCTCCTAGTTATTCTTGTGTTATCTTGGCAAGCTTGAGAAAGACCTCATTTTATTATCCCATTCAAATACTACATCAATTTTGGTGTACACAAGTTGCTCCAAGGACTTGGGGTCCTCACATCATTGTGGAAAGACTGACTTTGTCTATAGCCACGAAGATATCCAATTATTGGGAATGTGCTCATGTTCTAGACTTGGATAATACAGATTATTCCAACAAAGTGCTTATGACAAAAAAAACATTTATGGTAGCTTTGGGACCTAATCAGCAAAAATGAAAAACTTAAGGATTCTATCTTTTTTGAAGAGACTGGAATAGACATTAATGTGGGCATAACTTCAAAGTTGGAAGTGGTCAAAGAAGCTTACAAGGACTTCGAAGGAGGAGGAATAGGAAAATTAGATTGGGAAATAGTGAGCCAACCACGAGGTGTGATGGAAATAGAGACGACAACCCCTTTAAGCTTGAAAAGGAAACGAGGAAGACCTAAGAAGACACCAGAACTTAAATGTAACAATGGTGAGCTGGACTTTGGGCATTTTTATCTACAAGTAGACTCAACAAGGAATTACCTGGGTTTTATTGAGAAAGAAACGGGTCACCGCTTTGAGTTGGAGGGCTGGTTGGTGGAGAAGAAATAATGAAGAAAGGATTTGAACATCCTCTAGCAATAAAGATTTAGAATTTTTCTTTTCTTTTTTTAGACGAAGTTAGTTCCATGTTAGACTTAGACCAAGTTGATAGGGCTTTTACCTGTTATAGAGTAAAACGTGATCTATAACTTTCAGATTTGAAAGAATGAAACTTTTATTGCAATTTTTGAGACCGTACTCATAGTAACTTCATGAGCTACCTACGTACCCCTGTATTGCATGTGTAGTAAAAATATGTAATGGGAGGTCAGGTCGTCGTAGTTTAGTATAATGGGCAGCTGGCTGCTAAACAAAATATTTCTTGAGCTGGTCAAGGTTAGTAGGTGATGAAAACTCATCTCTATCCATATTCGTGAGCCACACGGCTCCTCTAGTGGCTATAGATTTGATAATGAATGAGCCATTCCAGTCGGGCTTGAATTTCCCTCTTGGTTAGAGTACCAGTGCTCAATTTTCCTCTAAAACCAAATCTCCTACTTTCAGGCCTCTCTTTTTTACCTTCTTGTTAAAGGCCCAAGCTACCCTTCTGTGATACCCTTGTGCTTTATATAAAGCTTTGAGCCGTCTTTCATTTGGGAAAACTAACTCATCGTATCTACTTTGTAACCAATCAGTTTCAACAACTTGATTCTCGAGAAGTACCCTGAGCAAGGATATTTCTAGCTCGATAGGTAACACTGCCTACATCCCCATATGTTAGGGAGTATGGGGTTTGTTCGGTAGGCATTCTGATAGATGTACGATACCCCCATAAAGCAAATGTGAGTTTTTCATGCCAATTTATATTGGTTTCTATTGTTCTCCTCAAAATGTCCTTTAGAGTTTTGTTCGCCGCCTCTACTGCCTTGTTTGTTTGAGGTCGGTAAGGTGAGGAATGATGATAGGTGATTCTAAACTCTTCGACCAAATTAGTGACTTCCCATTTGAAGTGCAAACCATTATCTAAAATAAGTTCGTGGGGTACTCCATATCGATAAATGATGCTGGCCCTAATGAACTGAGCTATTTTTCTTGCATTGAGGATATCATAGGATGTAACCTCAACCCATTTGGTAAAATAATTAATGACCAGCAAAGTGATTTTTCCAATAATATCTATCCCCTAAGTTGTACAACTCTCGAGGAGGGAGATGTTGAAAATTGGTGTGTATTTGACATTTGTGGCACTTCTTGACGAAGGCAATCCAATCTTCATCCATAGTATTCTAGTAGTAACCTTGTCGGACTATCTTTTTGGCTAACATGTGCCTATTCATGTGAGGTCCATAGACTCCTTCATGGATTTCTATCATGACATGTTTGGCTTCATGTTTATGTAAGCGCAATAGATGTATTTCATTGAAAGATCTTTTGTAAAGTTTTTCCCCACAAATGATGAATTGGGTGACCCATCGTCTCAGGGTAGCTCTATCCTCTTTAGTATATCCTTTAAGGTATTCTGACTGTCTGATGAATGATCAAACCTTGTTGTACCAAGGTGGAGATATCAAGTCCTCTATGACTTTATCAATGTTGCAAAATTATATTGGAATTTCCCAAGTTTGTACCAAGAGTGGTTTAATTGTGGCTTCTTTCGGGATGTACACCATTGAGGCAAGGGTGGCTAGGGCGTTCGCGAAACTGTTCTTAGCCCTAGGTATGTAGTAAAACTATACATCTTTAAACTTGGTTATTACTGTTTCTAGCTACTAGTGGTAGGGTAAGAGTTTTTCCTCTTTGATCTTCCACATTCTTTAGACTTGGCCAATAACGAGGGCTGAATCCTCGTATACATCCAAGAATTTGACATTTTGTTATAAAGTTGCTTGCAGGCCCATTATACAGGCTTCATACTCTATGGTATTGTTGGTAAAAGGATATTATAATTTCATGGCTAAAGGGTTGTGTGACCCATCTGGGGCTACTAGAAGCGTGCTAATGCCATATCCCTTTTTGTTGGCGGCACCGTCAAGGAAAAGACATCACCTGTCTTCATGAATCTGCATGATTTCTTCATCTAGGAATTCAGCTTATTTAACAATCTCGCCCTCAACTGGGCAGTCTGCTAGGTAGTCCGCCACGACGTTTCCTTTGATGGATTTCTGAGTTATGTGCACTATTGCAAATTCAGAAAACAATAGTAGCCACCGAGCAGTGCGCCTTGATAGGGCCAGTTTTTCAAAGAGATACTTTAGAGTGCGAGAAATCAAGTATATTGTATAGGTTATCATGTAATGACGGAGCTTTTGGGTAACCCCGACAAGAGCAATGCACGTTTTTTCGAGGGCATTTTGTTTTGCTCATAGGAGATCAACTTTTGGCTTGCATAGTAAAAGACCTTCTTTTTTCTTTCTTGTGTTTGATTTTGAGCCAACATGGCCCCAGCAACTGTATCAGTTACCGTGAGGTATAGTAACAAAGGAAAGTCTAGTTGTGAGGGAACTAAGACTAACAGGTTGATAAGATATTCTTTGATCTTTTTGAAAGCCTCTTGGCATAAAGGGTTTCACTTTTCGGGAGAATCTTTCTTTAGGAGTTTGAAAATGGGTTCACAGATAGTGGTCAGCTGCAATATAAATCTGCTGATGTATTGAAGTCTCCTTAGGAAGTCCCAAACTTACTTTTTTGTTTTGGGTAGAGCATCTCCATAATGGCTTTGATTTTTGCAGGATCCATCTCTATCCCTTTTTGACTTATCATGAAGCCTAGGAGTTTTCTTAATGTGACCTCAATCACACACTTTTGAGGGTTTAATCTCATTCTGTATTTTTTGATTCTTTCGAAAAAGCTTCTTAGGTAGTTGGAATGACCTTTTCTCCCTTTGAATTTTTTGATCATGTCATTGACATAAACTTTGACCTCTTTATGAATAAGGTCATGTAGAATGGAAGTGGTTGTCCTCTGATATGTAGCCCTTGTATTTTTCAGGCCAAAAGGCATGACTGTGTAGCAGTATGTCCCCCACTGTGTTGAGAAGGCAGTTTTTTCTATATGATCAAGGTGTATCTTGATTTGACTATACCCCGTGAAGCCATTTACAAAGGACATCATGGCATGTTGAGCTGTGTTGTCTACAAAAAGGTCTATGTTTGGCAAGGGAAAGTTATCTTTCGAACAGGCTTTGTTGAGGTTTCTATATTTAACGCACATGCGGACTCGCCCATCCTTCTTGGGGACAGAGACAATATTGGCTAACCATTGCAGGTATTCGACCACGGTCAAGAACCCTATAACTAACTATTTCTCTACTTCCTCTTTGATTTTGAGGGACCACTCTTGCGTGAGTTTCCTCAATTTTTGTTTGATTGGTTTTGAATCAGGATAAGTCGGGATTTAGTGTTGGACTATGTCTATGTCCAAATCGGGCATGT
>CM018052.1:28525738-28578238 GCA_008638375.1 Nyssa sinensis | reverse complement strand
GTGTGTGTTGATATATATATATATACACATGTTTATATCATCAAATATCTCTCCCACATCATAAATGCAAAGCTGCATTTGAAAAAGAGAATAAAAAAGTTGAGTCAAGGAAGGCTGCATGTGGAGGGTAGAGAGAGGCGGTGCAATGTCTCTATATATATATACACAAAAATCTCCCAAGCTGTAAATGCAACCTACAATTGACAGAGAAAGATCAGAAAAGTTAAGTCAAATAAAGAGGCCTAGAAGGGGGAGAAACCAAGAGAGAGAGAGAGAGAGAGAGAGAGAGAGAGAATGGAGAGAGAAAAGAGTCGGTTGTGTTTTGTGCATATATACAGATGTGTGTGTTGAGTTAGGAAAGAAAACAGAAGGAAAGAATGGAAGAAGGAAGAAACTGAGAGTGGATTGAAGTGGAACAGGAGAAAAGAGGAGACCTGCAACCAAGAAAAATCAGAAATTTAAGGTAAGTGAGTCTTATTCTGTTTTTAAGATTTAAGAGTTTTCATTTGATTTAAGTATCGGGTTTTAAAGAGAATGAGAAATGGAAAATATTGCAAAAAGAATTAGTTAAAATGGTTGAGGAATTAAAGAGAAAAATAGAGTTACAGTTCAGGGTGTTCGGATCCTTGCTAATATTTTATGTATGAAATCTTGTTTAAATAACTTAGATTTAACCCTCCCAACTGCAGAAAACTAAATGAAAAAGAAAAAATGAAAAACAGTAGGGAAATAAGCATGAAATCAGAAATTTACAGTCGGCCGGAGCTTCGGGTTTGGCCATATTCGTGAGGAATTAGTGGTTTAAATTGAAAACTAAGTTTACAAATAAGACCCCTATGCAAAACTACACAAGAAGACATTTGTAGAAATCCGGTCGCCGTCGTCGGAGAAGGCGACTGTTCACCACCGGAACCCTACCAGAGTAATCGGGAAATGACTGGATTATCGAGGGTCATATCGGGTAAGTTAAACCGAGTCACGGGTGTGGATCCGGGTCAGGACCCGACCGAATTAGAAACGGGTAATGAAACGGCACAGTTTTGTTAAGTTTAAAAGATTTTGAAATTGAATTGGGACTGTTTGGTTCCTAGGGTAAGAAATTGAAATTGAAATTGATTGGGAATAGGGATATCCTGTTCCAGTTTTGAAGCCTAACCACTGTTTGGTTGTCCCTAATTGGAATAGAATTTTTAGAAATTACAATTTGACCCAGAAAATATAGAATTTACAAACTGACCCCCTAACTGTTAATAATTGTGATTTGACCCCAGAATAAAATATTAATATATTTAATTAATTTAAAATAAATAAAAAATTACGAAAATGCCATTGAGTCAAAAAGAAGTCAGGCAGACTCCGATTAAAATAAATAAATAGTAAATTTTTACTATTTCGAATATTCCGAACTCATCCGTGGGGTCTGATTTACGAAAAGAGGTCCCGAGAATTTAGAACCCGTAAATGCATAAATGATCATTTTACCCTTTATGGTAACGATGTCCAAAGTAAACATATAAATAGTGTATTTTAACTATCTCAGGCATTATAAGACCAATGGTGAGGTCCGTTTAGCAAGACGAGGTACCAAAAAATAAAAATACCCGTAAAAGTGCAAAATGACCATTTTGCCCTTTTTAGTACAGAAGTCCAAATTGAATTCCGCGAAAGCCTAAATCGACTTTGTTCGACATTCCGGATTCAATAGTAGAGTCTAATTTAGTAAAAGAGAAACCAATAGTAAAGAGGCATAAAATTTGTTGAATAGCATAACTTATGAAAAAGTAAACTGAGATATACTATCTATTGATGAATAGGGATTTCAAAGAGGAAGGAACAGTGACTTGGTTTTATTGTGAAAGAATAGAAACAGTTTAAGAGGTAAGTAATCTCTGATCTCTGTACATGTTACATTCCTAGCCATGTCAACAGTTTTTCTTATATCATCTATTGTACTCCATACATATCAGAACGTTTATCAAGTCTACATTGATATTGCTTTATCTTGTGGAAAGTATTTATTGACTGTTGTATATCTTGATCATGATTTCTGTACGCTTTGTACATAGGCCTCAAGGGGCAAGATCTCAGCAGCCCAATTTATATTGGATTGTTAAGGTAACAGTTTCCTTTCGCTGCTGAGATAGTGTTATTGCATTTACTATTCATTGGATTAGCATGATCTCGATATATTATATTGTAGCCGGATTTGTGCTCAGTCACAAACTCCATCTGATGCTTACTAGACCTACGGGTCGAGAAAACGGAATAAAAAGTGGTATTTAAAATGGTAGCTAAACTGGGATTTACGAGGCGAGTACTGAACCGATGGGTTAGTGCTTGGCTGAGAGATCGAGGAAAAAGAATAAAATGAATTAAGGGGTATGCCGGGCCCCAAGTTAAAGTGCATCTACATTATTGTTATCAGTATCTCTTATTGACTGTCATAACTTGATCATGTTATACCATTATGAATGATCATGAAATTTCACAGCTTTTTGAGTGCATATGATTATACTTGAGACGGCTTATGACTGTAGCTTGTATGATAATATTATCAGACAGATTTCATTGCTTTATCATTTGATTTTCTATCATCTGATATTGAGTTCTATATTTATTGACTGGCTAGCACATCTGCATTTATCTTAGTTCTTTTATGGATAATGCTTTTCATATTCATGTACACATGGCAGAGCAAAGGAGAATTACTTATTGGGCTTTCATCAGCTCACCCCCCAACTTACCACCCCTTTCAAGAAATGAAGTTGTAGAAGAGCAGTAGCTGTAGCAGTAGCAGTCAGCTAGATAGCAGTGGACATTACTTTTGAAGTTGTAAGTGTAATACTCAGTACAGACAGTCTTGTAGCTCTCTCATGCTATCCACGTCTTGGGGATGAACAGTTGTATTAAGAAATTTTGTATTCCGTATTTTGTAAAACATGATATAAATTACATGCAGCTTTTATTTATTTTCTTCCGCATTTAGTTGTTTCATGTTAGTAGTACTGATGTGTTGCAAGTTGAGACCCTTGGTTCAAAAAGCAGCGTCAGATCGGGTGCACGACATGAGATCCGCATAGGGTGGGGTCTCGGGTCGTGACACCCGAGGTCTTCAGACCAGTCGTAGAGAGTGAATTTTGGGACAATAAATTTCTTGGGTCGCTCCTCTATCATTATGGCAAAAGTGAATGGTGCAAAAAACCTATTGAGCAATTTACTTAACTCATTTTGTTCTAGAAGGACGTGGAACCCCTTGGTCGATATCGTTTGATCTTGAGAGTTCGTTATTTCATCTACCCTCTGAGAGGCCCTGGGTAGGTTCTGTTATGCCGTCGACACTCGTTGTTGGTCTTGTCCTATGCTTCCAAGTCATGGATTCATGGGAGGAATTTGTCTAGTAGTAGTAGAAAGGTGTTGTTCTCCTAAGATTGGTGGACACGGGACATCGGAAGGCTAAAGTCCTTGGTGCCCTGGATTGGCTCTAGAGATCGTTGGGATTGGTATTCTTGTCCTGCTCTAGTAGTGGACGACAAGGTGAAACAACGATGTTCCTCTCCCTATAGCTGTTGAAGATTAGGGATCAGTTCCCATATAGAAGGTACCATGGGGGTGTACCAGCTGCGCATTGGGTAGCTTTTCATTGTGAGATCCTCCACTCGTGGTGGTGACGGGAGGCTAAGGCCCTCCATGAATAGCGTTAGTAGGAGGAGGAGGATTGTTCCGCTGGTTTTGAGTCAGTGAAGCCAGAGCTTGTGACATGGCTGTGAGTTATTTATGTATCTGATCGGACTGCTGTTGAATCCGATCAAACTGCTGTTGTAGAGAAACGGGTGTTTATCACCTTCGTCTTCTAGTAGGAGGTTGATTTTGAGGGTTTTGAGAATTCCTTCAAGAACGAAGGTTTGAAGTCATTAGTTCTTTTTAGAAAAGAAACTAGACCTTTGATGAAAAGATAATGAAAACGATCGTCGCTTTCCACAGACAGCGCCAACCTGATGTTACTCTTTCCTAGACTGAAGGTTTCTCCTCTTGAACTACCTGTTAAGAACTTGAGGTCAAATGGTCACCGGGAAGGCTCGGTGGTATCCGTTCCGATGTTAAAGTCAGTAGAAAAATAAAGACAGTAATTCAGGAAAGGAATTGAACATGAATTAAAAACGTACCTTACTACTTTATTTATAGGGTGTAGATCTCCCAAGTTGAGTATGATTAGGAGTCATGAAAGTAAGAATTTGAAGATATCCTTAGATAGTAACTTTCATATTGAACTTTATTTCCTTATTTTGAGGTCGGTAGTTTAAGGTAGGCGGTGATCAATTCGGAACCCCTTACTTCTGAACCCTCTATGTTTGGTTGGTTGGATGAACTAATCATCTCAAGATCTGTACATTGAAGAGCTCCTTATAGACATGTGTCGCGCCCTAAATAAGGTAGTCAAATTATGGTATATCATTATACATTACACAACATATAAAATATAAAAGAAAACAAAATGAAAAATTTACGGTATAAAATCATTTTTACACAATTTTCACCAAAATACTTAGATAACAAACTGATTATACCATAATCAATTCTTCACAACCCAGTCCCCAGTAATTAATCATCTGGAAATGAAATTCTCTCAAATGGGTCCTTAACCTTGTTGTTGCAAAGAGAGTCGTGATATGACAACACCCCGACCGTCAATCAAGGTCGATTAGAGCATAAAGCCAATAAGTCCCACCTATAAGAAGGCCCCAAATGTTAGGTATCTAGAGTATAATCAAATCAGAAGTTTAAGATTAATAAAAGTCTAACTCTATAAAAAAAAAGTCTCAAATTTTATGTATTTATAGTATAATCAAATTAGAAGTATAAGGTTATTAAAAATATAAATCCACAAAAGGTCCCAAAGGTTCCATGAAAAGAACTTAATTCTATTAACAAAATTTTATTCGTATTGTATTTTATTTTTACATTGTTATATATTTAGATAAAAACGTATGTAAAATTTTATTTGAAGAGTTTTATTCAATATATAGCTCTCTTTTGTTAGAAAATAATTAAATTTTATATTACAAAAATAAAAATATAATATATATATATAGGAAACAAAGTGAAAAAAATATTCTAATATTTAAAAACATTTAAAGTTGTTATTTTCTCGTTTTAGGCCTCTTAGAATCACCCTTCTGTTAATTGTACATAGCTTGCTAATTTTTTTTTATCTGTTTCCAATTCAAGTCCATGCATTTGTCCGCCTTGCCTAAATTACTATTCTCAACATTTTAATTAGCAGTTACCCAATATTTTTTGGGTCCTTGATCATATTGGGTAAATAAAAAAATGTGTGTAGTATACAGTTTTTTAGATACAATAATAAAGAAAGATGAATTAAATTCATAATAACTACGTAAAAAAATTTGCATTCGCATTATAGAATGTTGATCCTAACATCTAACATTTGAAACTATTAAATATATATATATATATTATTTTTTATTCCAATTCCGGGGTGGTTGGCAATCGGTTGGGCTTTGAATTAAAAATTACTCCTGAGCGGTGCTCTAGTTATGGCACTTTATTTGTAGCTTGCCACCTGCCTGTGTTTGGGTTATGCCAATTTGACCCCAACCCAACTGTTACCCCATATCCATTCAATTGTAGTGGAAACTCTAAATTACGGAAATGTTGTATAAAGTTTTTAAGTGGTGTTTGGACTTACAGTCTTAAACGTATTTTTGTGTGTTTAAAAAATAAAGTTAATAAAAATAATTTTTAAAATTAATCAAAATTTTCAATACAACTTTTGTAAAAATATAAAAATAGGATGTAAAATTACTCCAAACAAACCCTTTAAGTGGTGTTTGGTATTCATAGCAATTGGAATACCAAACCAACCAAACCTTTCAGTTGTCCTGACCCCACCGATGATCGCGCAGTAATCTATGCAATTGGCACTTTTGAATTTTGATTCATACGAAGGGTCAGAAATATCAAACGTCAAAGCGTGTACTCCCCTGTCCACACCACTCCGGCGTTCATTGAGTGAAGTCTTTCCTTTACCGTCTGATCGAAAAATAACGGCCCCCACATCACATCAACGATTGATAGCTTCATCAAGGACGCTTAATGTAAATTTAATTCCAGCCCATAGTTAATCATAATAGCTAATCTCTCTTCAAAAAGGTTCTTCCAACAATCTATTCATCATATTAATTAAAGTAGATGTTAGTTTTCTTGCTTAGTTAGAGCATTTCCAAAAATCTCTTTAATGTAATTCTTTAAAATTGTATTATACTAATCTATATAATATTTTAGAGAGTTATATTTTGTTTAGCATTTTAATAGACTCTTCAAATTTTAATATTTTATTTATTTTTTTACATTATTTATTTTTGTTTCATTTTATTCACGTGTAATATGTATTTTTTTATGAATGTTTTTTTTTATGAATACTTATTTTGCATTTTATAATTCTCATCTATCCTTAAAAAAATATAATAATAAGAATTACAACAAAAAAAAAAAAATCGAAGTAATAAATTCATATGATTGTGAAAATTGTGTTGCAAAAATTGATTTGATCCATTTAGATAAAAATATTAATTCACAAAATATGAATGATTGTTAATAATTCTTGATCAATGTTGAAAAACAAAATGATAAAAAAATTACATAATATATTTATAAAAGAAATATATCCACTACAAGTATTACTGTTTGAAAATGGTAATATTTGTCAAGGCTTGTCGTTAACATGCAATTTTTATAAATATTTTTTGTTTTATTTTATTCAGTTACCGAGGGTTATTGAATATTCAAAAAAGTCGAGTGAAAACTAATTAACAAAAGTTGTCTGTCTTCTTTGCCTAGTCTCCTAGAGTTTCAAAATCTGACATGACTCTTCAATCTGTCGAGTTTCTTATGTTTGTCGAGGCTGCTCATAAAAATGACTAGCCAAAATGATCAACTATTTTTTATAATATTAATATATACTATATAAATAATTAAAAATGTACATATGTTAATGGTCTTAAGACATTTTTTAGATTATTATATTTTTCCACAGATTTTAAGAATGTATTAATTGTATTTATGATTATTTTATTAAAAAATATGATTGTCAAAAATTGATTCTTAGAATTTAAGTATTAAAAAATGACCGTTGAAATATAATTATTAAAATTTAATTATTCGAATATTTTAAATTAAAAAATTAAATTAAAAAATATATCTTATTAAAATAGAAAGTATTGTTAAAGTTAATTAAAAAAAAAGACTAATTAAAATAAAAATAAATAATTTCTAACAAAAATAGTTGGCCAAAATGACTAGTATTAGTGGAATTGCTCAAACTTAATCTGAATGGTTTTAGTTTCATTAAACATTTGCTAAAAGTAAAGATCGGTGTGTTAATGCGCCCCGTGGAAGGTCAACTGCGGGTCCATAACCCTTGATGAACCACACCAGTATATTAACAGTGCTCTATACGGGTCAACTAAATGAAGAAAATAAAATTCAAAATTTCAATATCTACCTCCATAGTGCATACACGTCCGAAACACTCCCCAGTCCCACGCTCTCTCTCTCTAGAGCCAGAAAAGTGAACATAGAATGCGAGAATGAGGCGGCTTTGGAGTCCAGAAAGAGAGAGAGTGAATTGCAGTCATTTCGAAGCGACGATGCTCAGACGCGTTTTAATGTTCTTCACCTTGTTGTTAGCTCTCCAACCTTCGAATGCTCAACCTGGTAGTCTCTCTCTTTCGATATATATACTTTTACATATAATAATTTTTTCTTCAATTTCTTGCTACGATTTATTCGTAGATGCTTCCAGATTGAAATAGGTTTTCGGAAGCAAATTTCACTTGCATTTTGATTGTTATGATGTAGTTGATGACTTTACTAAATTTAAAGTAGTGAATCAATGCTCAAATTACAGGATTAATTTATTCAATCATTATAGATCGAGTTTATCGAAGTTTTGGAGTAGTAGTTCTTTTTTTCGTGCTTTTAATTTAGTATTAATGGTGATAAGTGTTGTAATTTCAGTATGAGAGAGCACAATTGGGAATTCATGTGTGTTTTGCAGTTGTAAGTTTGAGATCGAATAACAAAATAATCAGCTAGAATTTGGTTGTTGCTGAGAAAATGTAGGAAAAAAAGTAAAAAAATTTTAAATACTAAATTTTTTTCCTAATCTACGAGCTGATAAAAAGCGGAAAAAAAAAAAAATAATGACTCCACTAAGCTCACTAACACAACCATTCCCCGTTGTTGGGAAACAGGAACCTAATAAAGCAAAAAGTTTTAGAAGGTCTCTCGTCCCTCTTCAGTTTTCCTCCCTTATCTCCGTGACCAAATAGAGTTCCAGTGAAGTTCCTCAACTATTGCGGATTCAACAGGTAGTATTTGATGGTTTATCTTTTTCCACACTTCTTAAGGGGCATTTGGTGTTTCGTTGGCCACCTGTGAGTTATTACAGAATCAGCAGTGATTCTAAAACCTTTTCTGAATTTAGAAGTGACTATGCCGAGGGCATGTATAGCATAATGAAATATAGGTTATTATGTGCGAATAGGAATTTTTTTTTACCTAATTATAGCAAAACACGTGTTTCATGAACATGTCATGTCTGTTAGAGACATGTAAGCTGCATATCAGATGCTATGCTCAACTCTCAAATTCTCAGTTAATGTGTTGGTTTAGTCTTAATGGTACTGAATTTATTTTGTTTGGCAAAGCAGCTATATCCAAGGCTTAAAAGGATTTTAATTAACTATTGGGCTCTTTTACGTGGTGTTATATTTTTGATATATTTTCCCTTCTTCATTGCAGCACCATATGCCATGCGAATAAGCTGTGGAGCACGCGATGATGTCCATACTCCACCAACCAATACACTTTGGTACAAGGATTTTGGATATACTGGAGGGATACCTGTTAATGCAACACGAACAAGTTTTATCACTCCGCAACTACATACACTTCGCTATTTCCCTCTATCTGAGGGTCCTGAAAATTGCTACAACATTAATACAGTGCCAAATGGCCACTATTCAGTGAGAATATTTTTTGGATTGGTTAACGAAACTAATTTTGACAATGAACCATTATTTGATGTTTCTGTTGAAGGAACCCAGATTTATTCTTTGAGATCAGGTTGGAGCACCAATGACGAGGAGGCATTCCTTGAAGCCATTGTATTTTTGACAGACGGCTCTGCCTCTCTTTGCTTCCATAGCACTGGTCATGGAGATCCAGCTATCCTTTCGCTTGAAATGCTTCAAGTTGATGATAGCGCATACTATTTTGGCCCTCAGTGGGGACAAGGGATAATCTTAAGGACAGACCGAAGACTGAGCTGTGGAACTGAGAAAGCAAAATTTGACGCAGATTATAGTGGGGACCACTGGGGTGGGGATAGATTCTGGGATTCCATTACAACTTTTGTACAAAGTTCCGATCGCTCTATATCCACCCAAAACAGCATAAAAAAAGCCTCAATTTCACCAAACTTCTATCCAGAAGTTCTCTATCAGACTGCTCTTATCAGTACGGATAATCAGCCGGATTTGACATATACTATGGATGTGGATCCCAATAGAAACTACTCCATTTGGTTGCACTTTGCAGAGATTGATCCTTCATTCACTGGTGGAGGACAAAGGGTATTTGACATCCTAATAAATGGTGATGTTGCATTTCATGATGTTGACATTGTGAGCATGAGTGGGGATATTAACAGTGCTATTGTACTGAACAAGACTGTTGCCGTTAATGGAAGGAGTGTGACCATCACTATGCATCCTACAAAAGGCGGTTATGCCATAATCAATGCCATTGAAATCTTTGAGGTTATTATGGCTGAATCTAAAACTTTACCAGATGAAGGTACATAAATCAATCTCCCTATATATTACATAATAATTTTCTTTTGTTGCTTTGATGAGGCTTGCTAGATTTGTGTTAGTTAATATGGACTAATAATTCTTTTGTTTGATTCTTCTATAACAATTGTGTGTGTTTACATTATAACACAACAATGGATTTTGATTGATTATAGCCTGTCACCCTATTTTGACTTTACTAATGGATAATGTGTTTTTTGACCTCTTGTGCAAATTACTAGTATACTGTATTACATTTGGAAGCTTGGTTGCTTTTAACCTATTGTTGTCTTAAGATTTTTGTACATGCTATGTTCTTTCACCACAATACTGATCGTTGCAAAACTGCAAGTGCACAGTATCATAGTTTTATAGCAAAGTGATAAGAAGAGTATCGTACTCAGGGATTGGTGTCTTACTTTTGACAAGTACCGAAATTAAACTAATCTCGACTTTATTTAGAAAATTCACTAAAATCTTTGGAATTGCAACTTAAAATAAAATTAATGCAAATAAAATACTCAAATGAAAAGAGAGATGTTGTTCAAAATTCAAATTAATGGGAGAGAAGAATTCTAGGAAATCGATTTCACCTAATCCCTCACTATGCTTTACTTATCTAACTAATTGAATTTAATTCCCTATGTTGGTTAGCAAATCTCCAAATCATCCGAAAGCCTCTTTCGACAGTCAATTGGACACTATTCTTGTTCATTATTTACACAAGAGTATGCAAATTAATAAAGCAAGAATGCTCTAAGACCAATGATTTTTTTAATACTACATAGGTTCATATAAGTCTGTCGATCTCTATATTTACCTATACCGAAATATTCAGGATCTATCCTATGATTCCCTCTTTTGACAGCAAATCACAAGATTAAAATCATCTAATTAGTGGCCAGTTAATTAGAAGCATTAGGCTCAGAATAAATCAGACAAACATGAAAAATAATTGCTTCAAATTAGTATAGAAAAGCAAGCATAGTTCGGAACTAGACTACATCGTTTTCCTAGAATAAAACAAATTTAGTTCATGCTAAAAATTAAATTTAACATAAACGAATTCACCATGATTTTTCTTGAGAAGAATGGAAGAAAAATAACACTGAAAAATATTCGCAGCAGTCCAAGGTATGCCGTCAAGCTGCAGCCGTACAGTCCCTGGTTTTGACTTTTCTTCTCTGTTGTGCTCCCTGCTTGTGCGCCACAGAATTTCCCAAGCCAATCTCCAAGCCGCAAAGCCAAATCACAAGCTAGGTTCAGCCGCCTCTGTTGACTTCTTTTGATTTTTCTTCTTCAGCCGCACGTTCTGCTTCGTTGCCTGCGCCGCACCTGGTTCCTTTTCTTTTCTGTCTCCGTTCCTGCGCCGCAGCTTCCAGGTTTTCTCTCCAAACCTCCGCCTCTCTCTTTTTGCTTTTATTTTATCAGCCCCCCGAAACAATTGAGACCTCAGCCGCTTTTTTTTTTTAGCCCTCAATGCTGGCAACAGCTTCTGGGCTTTAAAGCCCAAGCCGCAAGGATGCCGCCCAGCCTTTATCTATCTCCCTGTTGCGCCTCTTCAGCCGTGGTTTCCTTATGGCTTCCCTTTTATACACAAGACCGGGCCCACGTTTGGTTTTCTGCAGTTCGCTGCAAGGCTGTTTGCTTCCAAGCCGCAAGCCAATTGCTTTTCTTGTTCTTTTCTATTCTACTTTTGCCCTGCTCAGTGTCAGCCACGTTTGATTCTTTTATTTTCTTGCCCAACTTACGTCACTTCAATTTCTTCGAGTCTGCGATAAAATTTAAATGATAAAAATGAAGCCTAAATTCAACCAAAATAAATAAAATAGACAAAAGTTTAAGATTAAAGAGTGCTAAAATATTCTAAGTTATGCAAGTCATCAAGTACTCAGAAAAAGTTTAATGGCCTGCCAAGAAAAATGATTTGTTGCATCCAATTTAGAAATTTGTGGTGGACACTCTTTAATATGGATCACGTTAGCATCCAATTTTTATAGATCATGCTGGGATGCTGCTAAAATCTGTATGTAGTGTCATATCACCTACTTTTTTTTTGGATTAGTAAAGGTTCACTATATATATATATGATAACATCCGAGGGGGCGAACCCATAATTACAAAAGAAGAGAAAAGGCCACAAAATTAAAACCAAAGATCCCCCAAAAACCTATAAATACATCTAATTACATAGGATGTACATCTTTCACCCAAAAGAAGAGCAAAGGCAAAAAAATTGTCTTGAAAACCAAAGGAGGATTGCTTTATCCCCAAAAAAATCCTCCGGTTTCTCTCCCTTCACAAGGACCACACAAGGCAAAGTGCAACCATCATCCAAAGCTAACTTCACCTCCTTTTTGACACAACTGCATTTCCAACCCAAAAGCACCTCCCTAAAAGTGGCTGGCATCACCCAATTACACCTAAAAATCAAGAAAATTAGACACCATGCGGCCCTCGCCACCCCTCAATGAATAAGAAAGCGGTCCACTGTCTCCTCCTCTTTATTACACATGTAGCAGCGACTAGAAAACTGGAAGCCTCTTCGACGCATATTATCTATAGGAAATATAAACTACCTGTTTTGAATTCGGTTTGCTATCCATTGTCTGAATGTGCACACTGTCCAAGATTCACCATGCTTGCGTTATGAGCTTTCTTGAATTATCATGAATGTTGTAGTCGTTCTCATCAATAAAGCGGCTACCCGAGTCCTCTATGATTGCTACACAATCCACACATCCAAACGGCGTGTATAATATATAGTTGGAAAGCTAATGAGATGAGAAATCTAACCATACCAATTTCCTGCACAAAAAATGAGATTTTACAAATTGTTTTTGAGCTTGAAGTTTTGGGTTTTCGTGAAAAATCATGACTAAGGTTTGAGATATCTCATTATTTTGAGTACGGATTTTCGTGAAACTTTTAGGATTCACTAATGGTACTACGAGGAACACATCCACTGTGATGGATTGTTCAAAAAATCACTGAAACATTATAGTTTATAATAGAATTGTTTTGGAAACTTTTTGTGCAGGATTCATGCAAAATTTTATTCCTTTTAGTAAATTTATTTAGTAGGTTCTTTTTACGATCTAATAATTATTGGAAAGGGATGTATTTATTTTTATGAAGCCTTGTAAGGGAATGTGTTTTCGTTGCATATTCTCATGTCCAGAATTGTCTTGTCATGATGTATTAGAATGTCAATTGGGCTCAAGTAGAGTCCACAAGCATTAGGATAGGTGCATTGACTATTATTGTGTGGATGGATTAAATTTCAAATATATTTTGCTCAAAATCAATTGGAAATGTATTAATATTTCTCATAAATGAGATGATTATGAGTTTAACGAATTTTTTGATTTCATAGTGTAAAATGAAAAAATATTTTTACTTGGATATTTGCAGCAAAATAATATGATAAATGTATGCTAAATGTTACCCTGTTGTGCAGTAATGAAATTGTCTCAACTAATGTGAATGCTGGCTTAACCAACATTAATGATTAGAGATATTATATCACACATATAACATATGTATAGATATTGACCAATAGGAAACATAGTATAACACCTTAAGACATGGAATATTGTTATAATCGATTAAGTTGGTGCCTCCACTAATCATGTAGAGCAACAAACACATTGGAAATTTGTTGGGATTTGCTTAATAACAAATACAAACTTGTCTTTGATGAGTAGCAAATTCTCACCACAAATATACCATGGCTCATGCAGAAAATTATAAGCTCTATCATGCAACTATTTGTTTAAAGAAAAATGTTTTTCCAAAGATAGTGCGCCATCTTGAGATAATGGGAGGGCATTTAGAGGCAAACTCCTTAGTTACCTTGTTTCCTATAGTGGGGTACATGAGACTTTCGAGCCTATGTTGAAAGGCGATGAAGAATAGTTGAGTAGGGTGGGGTTGAGAAACTTGTGACAGAATAGGCAAGCTATGAAGCACCGACACGTCTCCCAGCCTAGAGTGTCGGTGTCTGACACGTCTGAGACACAAACACGCACCGGACACGTGTCTGACACGTCAAATATGAGTATCCGATTTTTTTTTATAAATTTCGGACACGTTTTTGACGTGTTGGAACACGCTGATGGAAGAAAAATTGAAGAATGAGAGGCAATTTTTTGGATCATTTTTTAGATTTCCTTAAAAGAAAATTTTGATTGAGGAGAAGAGAGTTGAGCAAATCTGGCCTACTGGTTTGCAAGGAGAGTCAAATACCAGGTACCTCTTCTTCTTCTTCTGCCATCCAGATCTCTCTATCGCTTGCTGATCTTGATCTGTCTCTCGCGCTCTTGCTTCACTTGCTCAGACCTCTCGATTTCGTTGAGGGGTTTCTTTTTCTAAGTCGGACAGACCCTGCCTCCCTCCCCCCAACCGAAATCTAATGTTCCAGTCTCTGGACCCCTGACCCCCTCGTTTAGTTTCTAACATGTGGTGAGATCTAATTATTTTTATTTATTAAATATTTTAAATTAGTAAGATCAAAGAAAAGGAACCAAAGTAGTTAGTAAGCAGAAAATGGGTGTGGGAAGAAATACACTGACATGCTCATCCAGCAGGGAAACAACCTAACCTAAAATTGGCTTTTTGATCAATTTCAGAAGCACATGCATGCATTAGCAGCATTACCATAGGGAAGCTTCTTTGAGTCTCCGAATTGGTTTCTTATTACATCTTGTCTCCTAATTATTTAGTTTGTGTTCCAAAAATGCCTCTGTGATGATTCAATTTTAGGTTATAAATGTGGCATGCGGACGATGAAGGCTATAACCATACTCCTGACATGCCCATACCGATGACTCTTAGATGGACTGATACAAATTCAGTAGCATGTCTGTTTGATATTGTTGCAATATTTAACTCTGATTTGTGTCACTTGTAGTACAAAGAAAATGATAAAAATCTTTATGAACTTCTTTGATGTTTTCGGCAGGGACTGGCATCAGAGATCATTTTTATTTGCTTCTTATTTACTTTTCATGTGTGGTCTGAGTTGGCTTCCTTCTTTTATTCTAGTCACGGCTTTGCAGACATTGAAGAGTGCATTGGGGCTTCCTCTTCGTTTTGGATGGAATGGTGATCCATGTGTTCCCCAACAACATCCATGGAGTGGAGCAAATTGTCAGTTTGACAGGACTAGCAGTAAATGGGTCATTGATGGACTGTATGTTTTTAATCTTGTGCTTCATGGCTCATTTTCTTGTTCCCTTTTGATGTTTTTAGTTCATTACTGACATTATCTTATATCATCTTGTTATTTGTCTGCGCCGCTATTTTCTTTATTTTTTTTTCAGATGAAGAAAAACATTGATGAACTTTGGAAACAGTTTATCCTTCTACTCTTGAATTTAAGTTCATTGAATGAGCCATCCTTAAATGGATTTGTAAAAGATGTTACCGCTTGACTCTTTCGTTGGCTCCTTTTATCTCAGTGGCATGATTTATTCATTAGTTGGTTTGATAAATATTATGATGAGCTCCATATATTTTACCTACAAACTAAAGATTGCTGTAAGGAACCAGATATCATTTGATTCATTGAAACTATTCTTGATTCTGTTTTAATTTTACTATTAGACTTAACCTTACAAAAGCTATACTCAAGTCCTTTGGGGCTGCATAAGACTTGTTTCATGAATTTGTTGTAATTTGAGGCTGTAATGACAAACATTGTATACCAATCTAGAGACAGGTTTAATCACAAATAATAATTTTCGTATTTATAAACAACAAACTCATATTATATGCCTTAATGGCATGGGATTACCTTGAAGAAACTTTGAGAAAGCATGACGTGGCTGGTAGGCGTTCTACTGTCTACACAACTAAGAGATAGACTGGATTTGCAATTAGAGACCATAGCCTATATACATGTACCGGCCCCATTAAAGTTTGAATCCATTACAAACTCTAGGAGATAGGCCTCTACACTTCAGTGACGCATATATATCCCCATCATACACTGATGGCTAGGGTGTAGCTAAGGTACACCTTAGTTCCATACTCATTGATTGCCCATTGAATATTGGGACTGTTGCTATTCCATAGGAAGATCGAGTATCAACCAGTCTGATGTTGACAAAATTGACTATTGGCCCAGATAAGAATAATTTTTTTTACACAGTTTTCTCTATTTCAACTCAACAAAGACCTCTCTTTAGTACTTGGTGTAGGCTACAGGTATCCTTCTTGACCATTCCTCTTAATATAGGGCCATATCATTACTAATGAATGGACCATCAAATCATTAGGAGGCTGAACGAGATCTGAATTTGAATCCAAATTCGATGAATTCGACATAGTGCTGATTTTTATTTGATAAAATATCTGAAATTGAAATTTGATCTGTATACGATATAAATATATAATAAAGGATTTTTTCTTATGTGAACTAATATTATTTTATTTTATTATCTTGATCCAACCTGTTGATAACCTTAGTTTTACACATATTACAACCTGAATATTATGTCATAGTTTTGCTTGTGTTAAAGCCTTTTGAGTCTATAGTACCTTGCTGTAGTTTCGACTTAAAAATGTTGTTCCAACTCCAGTCTTGACAAGTAAAATGTGCATCACAAACAGAAACATGTAAAACAGATCTAATGTTAATTATCCCATGTTAGCTTATCAATAGTTAGTGTAAAAAAATAGGGACTCTAGTGGGTTTATGATTTCAAAATCACTACTATTCATCTTTTCCAATGATATATTGAGTAATGGATTATGTTTACTTATAAAAAAGGATATGGACTCTTTACATGGGGTCTTTTGGGGAGACATGACAATATGGTTTCAAACTATCTTTGTAAGGAAAGGAACAAATGCACACCAGCCATATAAATAAATTATTATTATTATTACAATAAATTTATAATAAAATATTTTTATTTTATTATAAATATATCATATATATTATATTATAATTAAAATATACTATAAGGGAGTGTTTTGCAACAAATGCACACCAACCATATAAAGTAATTTCTTATTTTTTTTATTGCTATAAATTTATAATAAACTATTTTATTTTATTATAATTATATTAGATATTTATATTATATTATTATTATAATCAAAATATACTGTAAGGGCATGCAATGAATGCACACCCACCATACAAAGGCAATGGGGACTTGTGGGGAGGGGTGCCTTTTATAAGCAAATCTTCTTCTTTGTTTCCTTTAACATTCCGATGTGGGACAAGTGAAGTTAGTGAACTAAGTTTCTTTTTTGAATTATCTCAATCATTGTTCAACCATTTTCGAAGAAGATACATTCACATCCCAATCATAAGCACATTTAGATATAACAATGTTTCCATCATTCCTCAACAAGAAGATGACAAGAATAGTACAAGTATACAACATTCAATATTTCCATCAATTATTAACATGTACATCACAAGAATAGTACAAGTATATAATATTCAATATTTCCATCATGATCCAAAACATGATATGTATGTGTATAGATATATGGCATTCATAATACAAGATAAAATCAAATGGAATCCACAATGTATTCATGTAAACACCTAACCTTCAACCTAGGTTAGAATCCCTACCTAAGGGCTTGAGAAAAATGGGTTTATGTTATGGAGGGAGAGAGATTCCAAAACCCTAGCTTCAAGTCTTTCTCCCAAACTCAAAGAAAAGATTTACACCGTTTATTTCACTCAATCAAACTAAATTCATAAGAAAATTTAAGAGATTGAAAAAAAAGGAAAATCCTAACTTTTACCTCTTGTTCTTGAAGAATCTCTTGAAATCCTAGCTTTCAATCGGTGAGGATCTTACTAAAGATGAATCCTTGTAGTAAGATGTGTTTGTGTGGCTTAGAATACCATGGAAGTCCATGAAATCTCAAAACCCCAACTCCCTTTTGGCTTGAGAGAGTTTGTAGAAAAGGAAAATAATGAAGTTGAGGAAAATGAGCTTTTGAACCCACAACATAAAGTGATCTGTCGGACTCTCGTTCAAACGAACATGCCCTCGTTCAAACGAGGCAACTTTCGTTTGAATGAGCATTTGAACGAATGGCTACTGAAAAACTCATTCGAACAAACCCCCCTCTTCATGTGAACGAAGATCCGAGACTTTGGATTTTTCCTTCTTTTTTGATCCCACACTTCATGTCTACCTTCCCAATTCATTTCACATGCCTCGTCAATATTTCACAAGGCCAAACAACAACATAGAGTCTTTTTTCAACTTGTTTCAAGATACAAACAGGTAACATGTACACACACAACACGTCTTATTATTCAACTTCTTCCACCTTTTCAAATGTTTGTGGATATTATAATCATACAAAATTTAATATCACCCATTATTTATTCATCTTTATATTTTTTAAATTTACGAAATGTTACATAGAGAATGGTCTAACAATGTATATCAAGTTCTCAACAGTTGGCATGACTACAACAAGCAAATATTGACGCAGTTTCATGAGTCTTGTGCTTAGAAAGTTAAGTGAGGAAGGTATCCTAGAAAGCATGCGCATAGTGGAATTATGCGGGCATGAGTGCCTTGATGGAGGTGATGGAATGATATGACATTGATGATTCCAAGCATAGGAGGAAGAAAAGAGGCTCTTGTATGAAAGAGTGTAGACAAAATATAACAACCGAATTGAGTGTTGGGACTCTATAGAGTGGGCCCTCTCTTTAGGACACTTTCTTCCTCCCTCGATTGCAACTCATGGAGAGTACTTGAGGCTCAAGACTGATGAGTTGTGCCAAGACATATTGGTCAAGGATGCGATCATGGAAGTGAGAGCAAGTTGTGGTCTAGAAACAAAAATAAGGGTTTTTGTAGTGAGTTGTGTGAGAGATTGATGGGTAAGGGAGATGTTAATGGGTTTTCAATTGGTTATCTCTTGGGTGATTAAACCATGAGTGTTGTAATTAGGATTGCAAATAAGTTGAACTGATTGTTCAAACTCAACTCAGTTATTCTTGGGTTACATTGAAGATTGGCTTGGGCTAATGATGAGCTAAGCCCTTCTTGTTTAGGCTTCGCTCGCCAAAATTTAGTACAGCTCAAGCTTGACTTGAGTTGATGATGAGCTAACTCGATCTTGTTCAAATTTGGCTGAACAAAATTTTGGTAAAGCTCACGCTTGACGTGGCTCACTCATATCTTGGAATAAATCACCATTTTTCGTATATAAAAGTAAATACGTATACCTAAGAAGCAGGAGACAAGCACACTGACACGGATACATTAGAGACATGTTGAATATATATTTTTTATTTTTTTTATAATCGTATAATAAAAATGTAACGTTATTTTAATCAAAATTGACATAAAAATATACAAATTATGACAATATTATTAAAATGTCAAAACAACAAAGCCATTAAATAAAAATTCAAGAAATTCATTTAATCATCAATATCTATAATCTTAGTTCCAAAATAATTGATTAACTAATACATTGAACACACACAAACAAACACACTTTTTTTGATAAGCATATATCTAAATAAATATATAACCCAAAAAAAGTAGAGAAGAAGAGGGCTAGGGTTTCAATTTTTGTCACATATGACAACACGACACGAAGTTAATGGATTTGGGTTAATTATAAATAGGTTTGGGTTATAAACAGGTTGACACGTATAACATGTTTAATAAACATGTCGTTGGGTTTTCGTAATGTCAACCCATTTAACACGACTTAACACGTTTAATTATAAAAAATAACACGAGTTAAGGTGATTCGTGTCACATTAAAAGTTTATCAATGTTTAGAGATTTTTTACTTATAAAAGATGTTTTTACTTTGATTTGGTTTATGTCCAAAATTTACTAAACTTGAAAATTATTTATACATATAAAGAGACATATAGCTTTTTTATTTAAAAAATAAAAAAATAAAATAAACAGGTTAATCGTGTCGACACGTGTAACCTGTTTAATAAATGGGTTGGGTTTGAGTTTTGAAACTTGAAACGATTAGTTAATAGTGTCGAGTTAGGGTTGACACATATTTTTGAATATGTATATTTTGACATGACCCAAACACGAATTGACACCCCTAAAGAGAACAAAAAGGGGAGAAAAATGTGTCCATAACGGATTCAAGACGTGTGTCTCTAATGTGTCTAGAACGTGTTTTAATGTGTTTGGGATTTGTTTGAAATTTAAAAAAATAAAAAAGACACATTTTCTTTGCTAGTTTGACATATGTCCGGGACGTGTTCGACACTAATATGTGAAACAAAATAGATGGTCCGTGCTTTATAAATGTATACAATTGAAGAGGATGAATTCATTATCCTCACCCAACTAATGATGGAGTAAAGATAAAATTAGAAAGATGAACTTGTATCAGTCGCATGCCCTGAAAACCCAAACTAAACATGGAAATTTAAGGATCTATGCCTATATCACCAACTTGTCTATTGGCTAATCTTGCTTGAAAGGTTTATAATCACTACAATTTAATTGTTAAGAAGGAACTACTTTATCATCAGTCACTTTTTATTACAACGAGTGGAAGTCTGAGAAATGTTTGTAAAAAGCTAACCCTTTTCATTCTCCTTTACATGTAAAAGAAGCTTAATGGCTCGCTAGCTGTTCAACTAAAGGCTGAGGGAGTCTGAGCCAAAGTTCCCAAGTCTCTTTCTTCAGCCAAGCAGAGCCCAATGAACCTAGTACTCAGCTTGGTTTGGCTCATTTTCATTCCTAGTGACAAATGCAAAGGTTTGTAATCCCATGTCAGTTTTGAGAAGAAACAAAACCAACACAATCTATGAGATGCAAACCCCTGTCACTTCTAGTTACTGTCAAAGATTCAAGACCTTTTTGCCATCACTTGGGTGTAAGACTTGTGTAGAGATGAAAAGACATTTGAGTGGACTTATTAAAACTTTTGTGCTCCTGTAAGTAGAAATCAGGCGTGCATGCTGATAAATGGTCATTCTTTTGATGCCCAATGTCCAAGTGTGTGTTCCCTGGGTGGGTGGGGTACCCCTATTTGGGTCACGATGGACTTCGGACTTCTTTTCCTCCTTACATAATGGGTTGAAAAATAGGGGTGCCCTGTCTTATATCCACCTTGTTTCCATCCCTGATCCTTTCTCTCGTGGGAGCAATTTATTTTTCTTTTTTAAGAATTTTATTAGTATTGTAAATGTGCCTTTGCATGCGTGTGGTCATGTTTGTGTAAATGTGGCTGCTGGGAGAGTCAGGAATGAGTTTTCTGTGAGTGGGCTGTTTAAAATATGGGAATGACTCTTTAGTAAAGTGTGTTATGGGACTTTTGTAGATTCCATGTTGGTGCTTTAGGGTTTCGAGGCAATGCTCTGTGGGCTCCTGTTTGCTTTATTTGAGTTCAGATTTTGGGAATGAACAACACATAATATCTCCATGATATTGACTTTTTGGTTGTTCTTGCTCATGCGTGTACATAAATTTCTCTCCGTCCCCCCCCCCCCCCTGTTGCATTATTTCTTCTTGTCTATTTTGGCTGTGCTCCTTGACCCAGATTCTGGCCTTTTCTGCACAACCAGCTTCAGTTACTGCTGCGAACACCATAGCTTTGTTGTGTGCTTGAATGAAAAAATGCTTAGAATATATTGACAAACTAAGGGAGTCACATGAACTTGCTTATAGTTATTGGCGTTATATCTATATTTCTTGTTTTCTAGTCAAACATTATTTTTTTGGGACAAATATTTTCCTGTAGGTTATTAAACATAAAATGTCGATCTGATGCTTGATGTATTAAAATGTTAATGCCTTTTCCCTTACATTCATCTTCATGGTTTTAACTAATTACACTTTGACTTCTGCATGGTCAGTGGTCTTGACAACCAAGGTCTGAGGGGTTTCTTGCCAAATGACACATCCCAGTTGCGCCATCTACAAAGCATGTGAGTATTTGATAGAGATCCTCCAATTTATTTTAGAAATCATTGATTTTGCAGTTCCTGTTTTTTCCCTGATAAGAGTAAGTGATTTATTCTATTTTGGTGCCCTTCATTATATCAAAATTTAGTTGAAGAGCATACCACCATGTCACCCCTTTGCTAGCCCAACTTCCTTTGACCTTGATGAAGTAATAGCAGTTACTAATAATAACTAGAAATATTTCCCTAGTATGATGTCATTATCTCTCATACATTCTCAACTTGTACATTTACAGAAACTTGAGTGGAAACAGCATTCATGGCGCCATTCCGTCTTCGCTCGGGACAATAGCTAGCTTAGAGAGTCTGTGAGTATAATTTACATATTGGTCAACTAATTGAGTCACTTTGATGGCTTTGATTTATGTTCTGTAATTACAATATTTTAAATGATATTATTTGTGTGAAGAGTTGCATCGATGTGTGACTGACATTTATCAAAGTGCGTGACATAATAATCTGACTCGTTACTTGGGTGATATTTTCAATTATATAAATCTCCTTCAAAACAACATACTGGCTACTTGTTTTTTTACTTTTAGTACCTTGATTCTGCCATATTATCAATATTTTGAGTTGAACTGCAATTGAAAACCTTGCTCCTTGCTAATATGAGTTCCAGATTTTTATCAAACAAAATTCATCAGCTGTAACTTCTTTTATGCCACTGCCATATATCTCTACTGCGATGCTAACATACAACTATTTTATTAGATCCAAAATGTATTATTTGAGTTGCAAATCTTTCAGACTCGCATAATAGCTGGTGTAATAAACATAATTAGATTTCTTAGGAAATTTCAGTTGAAATTGTTGTGATGGATGATTGATATGTTGGCTGCCTTTTGTTTCTAATTTTCCCATTCTGATCACCAGTGCAATTAGTATAGCATGATCTATTTAGCACCTTAGATATAACTGGTAAACAGGCATTCTGCATATACATGTATTTGTTTCTTTCTTGCATCATATTGCATTACATGAAAGAATGCCTATTTAGTTCAAAAAGACTGCAATATTTAAAGTCAAATTAAAAAATGTTATTATGAATAGAGGATAAGTTTTCCAAGTGACTTAGAAAAATGAGTTGGTTGGAGCTGTAGATGCTTGTTTCTCTTTTTATGTCTTGGTGAATCTAATCTCACTCGTGTTTCCAAGTTATTATAAAAGGGTTGTTCATAGATGTTAGACTACCAACTCATCTAAAAGCTTAAGCTGTTAGAGAGGGTGTAATTTTATTATTATATTTTCTTACAATAAAGTATGTAGTCATACTATTTAAAGAAATAAATAGATACGAATAATAAAATTGTTTTGAAATTCCTATCTTGAATGGTCTTAAAAAAAGCAACGGGAAGCATCACAGATGGCATAATTGTAATTTCTGCTAAAGTTAGATTTTGCGAGATTGTAATTTTGTAATAATGATGTTAAAAAAAGGACTAGCGTAGTGCACGAGGCTCCTGCCATTGCAGGCCTAGGGGAGGTTAGATGTTGAAGAATAAAAAAAAAAAATCACTTTGTCACGAAATGGTAGTCCCAATATGCTGGTCTTTACTTTTAGTTTTAGCTACTCCTGTCAATGTAATGTCTGACCACATATTTTCATGGCAGGGACCTCTCCTACAATTTTTTCAACAGATCAATTCCTGAAAGCCTCGGACAGTTGACATCTTTAAGGAGACTGTAAGATTTTTGAGGCATTTGATTGGCCCATGAAATGAGATTATGCGAATATAACTTTAATCTTTGTCATTGTGGTGCAGGAATCTCAATAGCAACTCCCTCTCTGGAAGAGTTCCAGAGGCACTAGGAGGAAGGCTTTTGCACAGAGCGAGCTTCAAGTATGCTGTCACTAATATCAGTCTGAAAGCATTAGGCATTGATATAATATTTGATATTAGATGTGTTCACTGGTTACTTACTATTGCTGCATCCAGTTTTACTGACAATGCAGGTCTTTGTGGTATTCCTGGACTACCAACATGCGGACCTCACCTTTCTGCTGGTGCAAAAATTGGCATTGGGTTAGGCTTATGTGTGGCATTGCTTCTCATTTTCACCTGCTTAATTTGTTGGTGGAAAAGGCGTCAGAATATCCTTCGAGCTCAGAGAATTGCAGGTAAGGACACCCATCCTAAGCTTATGGAGAAGTTAATGAAACAGCATGGTATGTTATAACTATTATTAGCAATAAACACCTCATGACAAGTTGTCATATAGAAGTATAACATTAGAAATTAATGGATGTTGTAAAAAGGAATCAATGAATGGTATAAAGTGCCTCAACACCGTTGGAAGATGTAGGCTGTAGGTTTTTAGGGTTTATGAAGAGGGAAGAAGAAGAACTTATCAAAGTAGAAGAAAGAAAGAGAAATTAACTTAATAGGTTGGAATGAAAATTAACCCTCACTCCTACACCCTTCTTTAATGATATTGTTAAACATAGAAGAAAATTACAAGAATGCCAATTGTTTTAATACTCCAGATATTCTAATACTCCCCATAAAGCTGGTGCATAAATATTGCACATGTCCAACTTGTCTAAAACCCTACAAAACATCTTACTTGGCACTCATTTTAGTTAAGACAGCAGCTAATTATTCTTTTGTCTTTACAAAATGAGTATAGATAAGACCAGAGCTTAGATCCTCTTTAATGAAATGCCAGTTGACTTCAATATGCTTGGTTTGATCACATTAAACTTGGTTAATTGTAATATTGGTGGTTGCCTTGTTGTCACAATAGTCTCATTGGAATACACAAGTCAACAAAAAGTTCTTTTATCATGATTCTCAACCATAGAAGCTCACACACTCCATGTGCCATAGCTCTAAAGTTAGCCTTGACATTAGATCTCGCAACAACTAGCCGCTTCTTACTACGTTAAATCACTAAGTTACCTCTAACAAATATAGAGTATCCCCCCGTCCAATCTGTATTTGATATAATTCCAACCTCAAACGATTGTGTCTAGAGAATAAAGACTTCTCTCATGAGTTGATTTCAAACATCGAAGAATTTTAAAGATCATCTCTAAGTAGGTTAACCGTGGAGAATGCTTAGATGGACCCACCACACTCAATAGGTAATATTTGGCCTAGTACGTGAGAGATAAACCAATTTGTCCACAAGTCTTTGATATCTGCTTGATCAACCTCAGTATCACTGTTCTCACCAAACCTATGTTTCGGTTCAATTTGAGTATCTCAAGGTTTGGAGTCAAACATTCTTGTATCCTCCAATAAGTTTAGAACATAATTTTGCTGAGAAATAAAAACTCCCTTCTTTGATTTAGCTCTATCCCAAGTAAATATCTCAAGGCTCCTAAGTCATTTATATGAAACTCCTTGACTGGATAGGACTTCAAGGTTTGCACCTCTTCACCATCATCGCCAACTATAGATATCATCTACGTAGATTATCAATGCAATAATCTTTCCTTGCTTATGCTTGATGAAGGAGTGCATAGCTCTAATAAATCTCTCAAACCAAACTTGATGAGATTGCTTTATGCCATAAAGAGATTCCTTCAACTTACAAACCTTTCCTTAAGAAAACATAGGTGGAAAATCAAGAGGAGCATCTATATACACTTTCTCTTTCAAATCACCATGAAGAATGACAAATTTCACATCTAGTTATTGAAGAGACAACCCCAAGTTTGTCACTAAGGAAATTAATCTTCGCCACTAGTGTAAAGGTCTTTTGATAATCATTGCCATAGGTTTGCGTAAACCCCTTGGTCACCAATCTAGCTTTATACCTCTTCATTGATCCATATGCTTTATGCTTAACAGTAAATAATAACAAAAGGTGAAGTTCTTTTATTTAAACTAGGATAGAAAATCAATGTCACAACTAGTGGACTAGAAAGTCTGACATCCCTCTGAGGGTCCAGAAGCATGAGAATCTAAGAGGTAGAGCCCACGCTTCTTGCTATCACTATCACTAGTTTGTTTTGTGTCAAAGTACTGGAAAATACAATGAGTAGAAAAGAAAGTCACAATTCAATGCAAAGATTTGGTATACTACTAACAAATAAAAAGTTAGTAGAAAAACTAGGAACGTGTAAAACAGATGACATAGACATGAACGGAGAAACTGATATTGAACCTTTATCAGAAATAGAAGATAAAAGAATGATGGCCAAGACATTGATGCCATCAAACTAGCTGATCTGTTGAAAAATCTGTCACAACTAGTGGAGTAGAAAGTCTGACATCCCTCTGATGGTCCAAAAGCAGGATAATCTAAGAGATAGAGACCATGTTTCTTGCTATCACTGTCAATAGTTCGTTTCGTGTCAAAGTACCAAAAAATACAATGAGTAGAAAAGAAAGTCACACTAAAATTCAAAGATTTGGTAATAAACTACTAACAAATAAAAAGTTCGTAGAAAAGTTGGGAACATGTAAAACAAATGATAGAGATATGAACGAAGAAACTGATATTGAACCTTTATTAGAAATAGAAGATAAAAAGCTATCGACTATCGTAACTTTGTATATGACTAAGCAAGTATTACAAGAAAAGAAAAAATTGGATATGGTCGAATGACCCCAGATCAATGATCCATGATGAAGTATTAGATAGGAAAGAACGCTATTAGATGGGAAGGAAGCACTATATGCCCTTACACGATGACTGAACAATTATTACAAGAAGAGAACAAATTGGATGAGTTAGTCATATGGTCAAATGACTTTGAATCAATGATCTATGATGAACTATTAGACAGGAATGAAGAATACTACTAGATGGGAAGGAGGCACTACATGCCCTTACGTAGGTACTTGAGTGAGCAAATGTTGAAGCAACATCGAGAGTACCACGCTCTAGTCAAGTCATGAGATGTCGAAGGGACTTGATCTCCTCTTAGGGAAGAACTGAGATTTTTGGAGCCGAAGCTTAAGAAATAACTAGGGAAGGCATTAAAGAGTCAACAGAAGTAAGATGGACACGAGATTTGATCGCTCTTCTAATGCGACCCCCTTTGCTCCGTGTAAGCCATCGATTTTATTTTTCAACAACTCTTTCTAGTATGTCTTATTTTATCATAATAATCACAAATAAGTTTATCCTTGTCATTAGCAGTGGAACCAACAACCCGGCCACTATCATGACCCCAATTGATCCCTTTGCCTTTCTACTAAGAAGTCGAAGTAAGGACAAATCTCTCCTAAGTCAATGATTGCAACATACTATTCGTTTGTTGTCCTCATCCTAAACATAAGCAAACACATAATTAAGAGAAGGTGGAAGGTCACATCCTAAAATTTGAACTCAAATAGGGAAAAATGCACACGTGTTTCACCACCTTCTTAAATTTATAAGTATCACTTAGATGATAAGCTTGAAATGCTTGATATTGATCCGACTACCACATTCCTTCTAGGAGATTATAATACCTAGTCAGATTCTTATCTCTCTATTTGTGATCATTAATCCTTCACTTCAAATCATGAATTTGAACAACTTTCTCCATTTGGGAATAAGGGCCCATCTGGATTTGCTGAAGCTATCAGAAAAGTAATTTTGTCGGAAATAGATTTCTAGGAAGTGTTTCTTGGAGAATCAGTTTGGTGTTTCAATAAATGTTTTGAAAGTGATTATGATGTTTAAGAATCTGGAAAAGATTCTTTATAAGTTATTCTTGAAGTTACAAGGTCTTATTTGCCTTTTATGTTTTATTAGATGGTTTGTTACGTGTATATGTTATTTAAATAATAGTTTAGAAATTTATATAATAAATAAAATATATATAACAAATAAATATTATCCAATATAAAAAAATATTGAATAAATAAAAAATATATTAAACATATGTTATATATTATAATATGAAAAATATAATTTAAGTAAACATATATTTAGTATGTATATTATATTTGGTAAAAAATTACAAATAGTGGTTAAGAAGGCTTTCAAACCCCCCTAATCCAACATTCAAGCCTGAGAGATCCTGATTTCATTTTTTAAATTGGAATCAAACCATGGCATTGACGTAATATTGCCAAAATTTATGGGGCATTATGGTAAAAACACATCATGGCAGAAAAGGCAGGCCACGAAGCAGCCTCGTCGTCTTGCTTCCTCAAACCTCGGTTTTGGAGGCCAAATTCCGCGCTTCTTCAAACTCAGAATACACGCAAACACCCACTTTCAGCCCAAATCTGCCAATGCGGCTCGCAACCATTATTTTATTCCATAAGCACGATTGATATTGCAATGGAAAACGGGCCCTAAATTTGAGTAATAACATCTCATATCTTCTTTGTTATTCCCAGGAACAAATATCCATCATTAATCTTAGGTTAAATGAAGTGAGGAAGTCAGGACATGGCATTAGAGTTCTTTGCATCCTATGCGGCAAATGATGGATCTGTCTATTACTCTTGTGGTTCCAGAATAGTGCCATTAATGTAGCCCATCTTTGCTTATGCTCTTAATAAATAAAAGTATGGAGCGAGATCAAGTTATATAATTAGTTCCATCAAGCTTAGCGTTGGTGCTTTGTAGCATAGGGTTTTCACTTTTGAGTATTAGACTGACCTAGCACATCTCTACTAAAGCTATCACAAGTTTGATTAATCTCAGACATAATATTGCAGTTGGTCTAATAATTTGATAAATGGAGAAGGTAGAAAGAGAACTCCCAAGATAAAAGCACTGAACAAGCCTAGAATGTCACCCCTTTGCTTTGTTGTTCAACCATTAACAACCGAATGATCACAAACAGCTCTGAAACACCAAAAGAAGCCTCAAATAACCCAAACAACACCAAAGGCAGCTAAACAAAAACAACATATTATCCAAAAAATGCAAATCACATGCGTAGAGTAGTTAGGTTGCGTGACCTGAAGGCCGTCTTTTGCATAAATCAAAAAAAGAAGAAACTGAGCCATCATGGGCTGCAAGGAAAGGAATTTATTAGGCCTAGATGCACCATTTAAAAGGGCAAAAAAACTTAAGAAAATCTCCGAATCTCCATATAGAAAAGTGTCAGCCTTTTATTCCAAAAAAAAAAAAACATGAGAATAATTTAAAACCCAATCAAATGATCTAAAAAAAATACTTCTCTTGATGAGACAAACCCAATCCTAGGGTTTGACATCCACAGGTGCTGATGTCAGAAATTCAATGACATTAACACCTTTGTTGTTTGTCAGTTTGCTCTCCAAGTCTTCTCCTGTGTTTTTGACGAGGTTTGGGCCTTGCTTGTTGCTCTGTTACCAAGTTAGTAGATGTTTGTTGTACATTTTAGGGTTTATGGAGAGAAAGAGAGAGAGAGAAGGTTGGAATGAAAATTAACACTCATTCGTACACCCCTCTCTAAATAATATTATTAAACTTGGCAAAAAATTACAAGAATACCCATCATCTTAATAAACCTGATATTCTAACAAACACCACATCCCTCATCCCTAGGCATGTCCATGTGTCTTCATGCACGCACAAAAACCACCATTGCTATTGCACCACACACACACAAGTTTGCATGAGCCGTACATTGAGCAGTTCTGTTGCATAACTTTATGCTTTCTCCTTTTGTCCTTAAACAGCGAGAGATGCTCCCTATGCAAAGGCAAGAACCCATTTCTCTCGTGATGTGCAAATGACTCGGCATCATGGTCAAGAACATGCTCGGACTGCTGCTGAGAATGGACCTAGTTTGCTTGCTTGATCGCTCTATGATAACTCAAATTCCTTGCAATCAAAGTTTGCTTCTGTTTTGACGGCTGGATGGTGAGTCTGTTACGGAACGAGTTCAATTGACTTGGCTTTACAAGCCATCTTGATCTTGTTATGTTGCCTCTTTATGTGCTTCCTTTTCCTTCAAAATCTCGTTTAGCAATCCTGGAAAGTCATGGAGTCTCTCATAAAGGTCAGATCTCTCCCTTGACGCACTGTAATACACTGATGAAGAATCTTGTATATTGCTCTGATTTTTTTTTTTTTTTTTCAGTTTTTGCAAAAGAGTTTTGTAACATAAAACTTGATATATATAGAAATCAAAATGATATTTTTCAATTACAGGCTTGATAAACTTGATATAAAGGAACTAATAATATACTTCTTGATGTGTCATGCCTCTTAAGGTCATTTAAGAGGATGGCAGGGAAGGAGTATTTTCTTGTTATTGTAGTCTTAATGTGCTCTTATTATTTCTCATACTAAAAACAATAGAAATTATACTTCTAAATTGGTTCCTCAATGCTTCTCTTTCGAAAAATAAAAAAGAAAGTATAGGAGCATATATCCTTGTTTTGTTTAATAATGTATCATGCAAATAATTCCATGTGCAATTTTAAGTAAATTTGTTTAGCATTTTTGCTTTAAATCAGACCTTATGTTAATGTACATATGGGCTTGAAAGAATGATTCCAAAATTTTCTGTTAAATATTTGACTGAGGAGCCCCGGTAAAAGAAAGAATTCTGTTGCCAGAAAACATGTATAAGCCAAGAAACAGGTCTAACAACATACAATCTACCCACCAAGTCGGAGGGGATTTCAAATAGAAAACAGACGAGAGAAAACCAAAAAACACAGGAAAATTGTATTCCTACCAAATTATTTTACTAAATGCTGTGGTAGAATTGTATTGAAATTATATCATTTCATGATTTGATGTGTTGCAAATGAGATGTTGCTGGACTGAGTCCATCATAGTGCAAAACTTGGAGGGAGATTGGTAAAAGGCAAGGCACCATTCCTGGGCTTGATTATCATGCTCATATGGTTGGCGTAGTCCTATTTTTGTAATCCTCCATAATTTCTGTGCAGGGCTCGGGCTCTAGAATTTTGAGACCAGCAAACCAATGAACCTTGTAATCTTTGTTCATTTGGAATAGCCTTTTACATCCGGCTTTCTCAAACACCCACTAAATAAACTCAAACTATTTCATATAAAACAAGGTTTGCCTACATTGGTATGTTAACTTCTATCTATACTTTTGTCACATGTCATGAGGTCAATGCAACTTTCTCAACCCGTTTATATGTTTAATTTTGCAAAAAAAAATTTTTTTTTTTTGAAAATGTGTAAATCATTTAACTAAAATCTTAAAATAATTTTTGTATTGAATTTTTTAATGCACAAAAAAATATCTAAAAGAAAATTTGAAATAGACTACTTTACCTAAACAAATTGGCAAAAATCGAACACCAACCAGTTATGTTAATAAAGACCGGATAACATCAGCACATTCAATACTTAAATGTCATTTTATTTATGTCAAATTATATTTTGGCATTGATACAATAGTAATTATGCTCCAATATTAATATGTCATTTTTAGCACAATTATTTTCTATCTCTTTTAGTATTTATTTAATAAAATAGCATAAATCTCACATTTATTTGATATAGCATAAATAACACGTCAAATAACACATATTAAAATTACTCTAAATGATTTTTTTTTTAAGAGAATATGTCCTATTTAAATAATACCAGAATGCATGCTTCAGGCAACTATGTGAGTTCGAGTTTACTCGTCATGGTTGTATTAAAAAAAAAACAGAAGGCCCGTCGTAAACACGCGCCTAACTATTACTTTGGAGTTTCACTCTCCTAAAAAGACCGACCCACAGTTACAATTTGTGTTCAGGTCCACCGCCCCCACCGAGTCAAGAAAAGTAATACATAACTCGGGCTCTCTTGACCCAACTCGGGCTGTCTCCCACAACTCGAACACCACCGTATGGACCCTCCACGTGGGGACCTGCACTTTCAATCCCTCCTGACAACAACCCCCACCCCCCTCTCAGACCTCCCCTGCACAAAACAAAAGCTATCCTCCATTCACTATCCGACACGACACCCTCCTACCACCTTGCAATCTCATCCACCACACGTATCTATATCTATTTTCTATATATATATGTATGTATCTAATATTTTATATATTAAACAAATAAAAAAGGCAGGCGCCGCTCAGAACCTCCGTACAACTGGTAGGGCTTACCTCAGCTTGCGCCGTGGAGTAGTCACATGACAGCCCCCTGCGACACGTCAAATCAGGCGGCGGCTCTTCTCTGCTATGCTGAGCTTTTTCTCTTTGCTCCTTTTGCTTCTCACGAGTACATCTTCCTACGTTTACCAACCGTTTGATCATGCCACTACACACGATAAATCATGATTGTGAATGGAGATCCAACGGTCGATATATTTTCTGGAGTTGTTTATTTAAGTGAAAGGTCGTGCCGTCCAGCCGACGATTACGGGAGACTGGGTGGGTCCCCCCACTTTATACACCCCCACACTAGACATAGCTCTCCTTTCTATTTTTTCTTTCATAGTTTCACGTCCCTTCCTCTCTCTTTCTATCCGAAATCCTCTCACTTTCTCTCTCTAGAGCTTACCTTCCATTCATGTCTTCTTCCCGGGAGGGACACTACAGAGGAGTAAGAAAGAGACCGTGGGGACGTTACGCAGCTGAGATACGAGACCCATGGAAGAAAACTAGGGTATGGTTGGGCACTTTTGATACACCGGAAGAGGCAGCTTTGGCCTACGACGGTGCAGCTAGGTCACTGAGAGGTCCCAAGGCCAAGACCAATTTTCCGGCGCCGACCGGTGGGTTAGCGCTCGACCTTAACCTCCCGTCCGACCACCGGTGGTCCTCGCCATCAGGCCGTCTCGGCATGGGTGAGTTCCTTCAGACCAGTGTTCTCACGGACGTAAGCTCAACCAGCGATCAATCGGTGAACAATGAACGTCCCGCCTCAGTTCCCGGCGAAGTTTTGGCACCGGCAAACTCGACTCCGGCGGCGTATTTTGGAATTGTCAAGCGTGGATTACAGGTAGACTTGAACGAGCCTCCACCGTTGTGACTGTGATCATATCAATATCATGTAGGCGGCGTTGTTTAGAGTCTCGTAATCTCTTTTTTTTCCCCTCCATTCCAAGTTTTGTTTATCCTGAGAGAGAATCGTGAGACGTTAATATCCTTAAAAAGAGATCTCATCCTCTGTATCTAATCTATATATATATATATATATGTGTGTGTGTGTGTGTGCGTGTGTGCGTGTTTTGGATTTTGTGATTATGAAACCAAATCACCTAAGATGGTAGCTTTTCCTGATGTTGCGCTCCATGTAGAGAAGTTTAATTAACTACTAATCAGAAAATTTGGATTGGTGATTGATCGTACAGTTTTCCAACAGTTAAGAAATATTGTCCCACTAATCCAAACGGTGAATTTTATTTTGTCAGTTCTTATAATCTACTTTACAATATCCTAACTTAAGGATATGATCCATTTCCAGTTTGCTGGTTGTAGCTTCACTCGCCTTAAAGCCCGTGGATAACTCTGTTCATATATATATATATATATACACGCATTTAGGCGTGTGTATGTGTGAATATTGCTGGTGGGGGGCCGACCGAGTCCACTATAGTTACAGAAATCTGCGAGAATCGGATATGTTAGGCAGTTGGTCTTTTAGGGTAGACGTCATATAATATATATATATATATATATAAATATATAAATTTCTGGCAAGTAAGTATCTAGAAATTGGACGCGTGGGTCATGTGCCGGCTTTTGAGTCGCTTTCGCTGTCTGTTTTTCGGAATCTTTCAATTTGCTTTCCCTAATTTTTTAGGGGCAGCGCTATTCCCGCCGTTCCGCTCACGAAGTAAATGACAGAAAAATCCTTACTATATAAATATATATATATATTTTATTTTCACTCAAAACACTTGCGTCAATCCTCATTTTCTCTACCGCCAACGTTATTTTTTTTTTGCACATTCCGAGATTTATCAATATTATATTCTAATCTTAGTATATGAAATAAAATTATTTTATTATATTTATATTTAAATTTTTTTACATTTTTAATATATATCTTTACCAAATCCTCATGGTAAGATATTCATAACTAAAGAAATAACTTTTTGTACTAAATTTTATGTAGTAGGAGTGTCAATTTTTAACATAACTCGATTTTAAGTTAACGAGTTTGGATTTAACACAAATGATTTTAGGTTATAAATGAGTTGACATGTATCACATGATTAATAAATAGGTCGTGTTTGAGTTTATTAGTGTTAATTTGTTTAATATGATTTAACACGTTTAATTATAAAATATATTATGAGTTAAAGATAATTTATCTCACATCAAATATTTATCAAAGTTTTGAAATTTTTTTATTTATAAAAAAATTTTTTACTTTGATTTGTCTCATATTTAAAGTAATTAAACTTGAAAATTATTTATACATATTAAAAATTAAGTAAATTTTTTTATTTAAAAAATAAAAAATAAACGAAATAAGTGTGTCGACACGTGTAATCTATTTAATAAATGGGTTGGGTTGGGTTTGGGTTTTGAAACTTGATACGATTAGTTAATAATGTCGGGTTAGGTTTCACATATATTTTTAAATATGTATGTCTTAACACGATACGAATTGACACTTTTAATCCTACGCCCCTTAACAGTAGACCAAAGCCATTACTAGAAAAAAAAATTCTATTTTTTCTTTTATTTTTTAAACATTAATTTAAGGGAAAATTTATAATGCATAATTATTTTTACATAATTTTTACTAAGTTGTTAAATAACAAACTGATTGTGCTACAATTAATTATTCAAAATTAGTTCTCTAAAATTAAAATTTTTTTCCAAAGAGGTCCTAAATCCAACTCATTATTTACTTATAAATATATGCATTTAAGTTGGAATTAATTATTAGAACATAAATTGTTTTTGTGTGTGTGTGTGTGTGTGAGAGAGAGAGAGAGAGAGAGAGAGAGAGAGAGAGAGAGAAACGAAGGTTGCTTGAAATACAGTAGTTCCTTAATATCATAATGGGCCTAACTAGTCCCAGTTGTCCCCTGACAATTTCATAGGTAGATACAATACAAAAATGTCACTAGTCTGTTTAAGTTGGTGACACAATCATAATATAATGCAGGTGGACAATAAAGTATTCTGATTTAAAAACAAAAAATAAAAAATACAGAGAGAATTACGAGAAATAATAAAATAATAAAATTTAAAATTTTGTAGAAACTCCTTGACAATGAATTAACTGGTGACAACCAAGAGAAAAATCTTGGAGATATCAAAGGAAATTGAAGCACAACAATTCTTATTCTAATTTATATATTTGCTTTTACAAAAGGCAAAATAATAAAATTGAGTCAATTAAATTAAGTTAGTAGTATTTTAGTAATATTCTTAATTTTGAGTCTAATAATATTTGATATATTTTAAATAAGTATTATTTTAAATAAAAATTGAATAATTTATTATAAATGGGATTAAAATTTTTATTATAATTAAAATAATATTATTATAATTAGACTTATGATATAATAGATACATGCGTGCTGTGTGTGTGAGAGAGAGGTGACGATTAAATAATTTCACTTTCAAATCAAAGTTCGCGGCTCCAAAAGGAGTGCAAAACTGGAAATAGCATTCCCTCAAAAAGCAGCTGTACCAAACCTTGGCCCTTTCTTTACTGCACAGATGGCCATGTTATTTCGATGGTTACACTCTGTCTTTTCAATCTTTATTTTTAATTTTTTATTGTTGTGAGGTGTACATTATAGCGGGCCATATATAGTATAAGTACGTTACGTAATAATCAGTATAATAAAATAGTCGGTAGACCGTACTAAGCAAGACACGACTTAATAAATCGTACCAAATTAGTTCTTTTAAACACAATTAGAGGCATGGTCCAGGCACGAGCATGTCTTGAAACAGTAATTCATTAGCACAACACGTTAGTTTTAATTTATTTTTTATTTTATTATTATTAAATGAATATTTTTAAACAAAAAATTATAATAAACATGTTTGTAATTCTGGTTATAGAAATTACATTTAAAATAGATGCCTATATATCAAATGAAATAAAATTCACATAAGCATATATTTAGGTCACATGCTCTAATAAACTGGGTTACCAAATTATTATCTAAAAAATAAAAAATAAAAAAAAGAATCTATCACAAAATGAGTTTAAATAATTATGAATATTTATTAAATTATGGGACCCAGCTCCTAATAATTATAATTGTAGACAACACAGAATTTATTAAATATTAATTTGTTTTTATTTTTATTTTTATAGATAAGCACATGACTTCCTATGCAATAAAAAAAATTTATATGTACATCTTTTTAAGTATGTTTTTATTTTATTACAAATATTACATATTATTGTATAATTTGATAGAATAAAAACTTTTAATATTTTCATCAAATAAATATACTGATTTACTTGGGCAATTTATATTAAAATATACTTACATCTTTATATATACATATAGTTATTTTTTTCATCCGAAAAATCTATCATAAAATTGAATTAACAACTGCAATAAATTTTAAATTTTTTTCCATTGGTTCTTGTCGAAATCTATTGAAGGGTACAATTGGAATCCAATAATTATCTCGCAAGAAAACAATATTAGGGAATGAAATCTAATTGTAAGAAAATAAATTGCTGACACGTGGAAATACAGACCCATCGATGACAGAAGGAAGAGTAAGACACGCCAAGTCCCCACCTCCTACCTAATAAAGTGTCTGCAGCAGCCAGAAAAGATACAGATTCAGATCTTCCAGCTGCTCATGGACCCCACCCCACTGCCGGCCGTCATTTCACCAATATAATATAATATATATATATATATATATATATATATATATCTTAAGAGAGGAGTCTAACTCTTACTTGTTGAATTGGATTCAAAAAAATAATTTTTTTAAAATACTAAAATAATATTAATTTAGAGCTTATTTGTTTAATAAAAGAGTCTTAAATCGGTGTATGCTATCTTAATTTATACATTAATAATAAAATGTCCAAAGAGATTTATGAATTTCCTAGCTTAACTCATATATATATATATATTATTTACAATCTCCTATCTATATTTGAGTTTTAAAGTATTTTTTTTTAATAATTAAAATTATATATTCTTTTACTCAAAAGTGTTGAAAAGGGCGTGAGAATCAAGTTGTCATATATATATATATATATAAACACACAAAAGTATTAAAAGGCGGAAAGAAGCGGTGGAAAAAAGGAATGGGAAGGAAGCAAGGAGCGTCAATTCATGGTTGTTTGTAACTTTGTATAGTTAGATATTGAATATAATATTGTAATTCTGTAATGTGGGACCTACGTCGGTTTTTACTTGTCTGATTGTTGTTAATGCGCCCCACACCTCACGAACGAATATGTCGACGTCACGGCGGTCTTACGTTTGTTGTGCTTTTAATTGTGTCGTAGTACTTACGCGCGATGAGAGAGAGAGAGAGAGAGAGAGACGACTCCGTCAGCTGTCGGTGACGGCGGCCTTTTTTTTCTTTTTTTTTTTCTTTTGGGCTTGCAATTGTAGACGTCGGGCATTGACGGTCGTCTAACTAGGGTGCAGGCTTTTCTTTCCCTAATCATTGTTGCCGTTTAACGGCGCCGTTAACCACCCTATTTAAGTATGTATTATCATGTCATGATTTTGGACACACTATCATCATTCGTCATGGGCATGCATGAATGCATGCCCATCATCAGCTTCAAACAACATCAGCATTATGGTGAATGAATGGTAGATTTGACGGAGTCATTGACCCGCTGAAGCAGTCTCATCATGAAGGAGGGTTGTCTTGCTTGTCGCTATCTACTTTTTCAACCTCCCCCCCAACACACATCGTGCTCCTCTTATTTATCGCTACTCATTTTTTATAAAATAATATACATATAATTTTTTCTGTTATTAAATTATTATTTTTTATTTATTTATTTTTAAAATTTTGACTAATTTTTTATTTAAAAACAAATTTACAGTAAATAATTTATTTTTATTTTATATAAAAATAAATTTAAAGTTTTTATTAATATTTTTTTTTAAAAAAAATTGGTCAAGATTTAAAAATTTTTAAAAAGATATATGAAAAAGATAGTTTTATCATTTTAAAGAAAAGAATTGACCGAAAGAAGGTATTCTGTATATTATTTTGTAAAATAGAGAAGATCAGTGTAATTGTCATAAACTTTAGAAAATAGCAGTATAATTTACCCATATAATTTTTTATCATTTCATTGAATATTTTTAATATTTGTTATACAAATTTTCCTTGTCAATAAAAGTATTATTTAATGACACATTTTTAAAAGTGTCATTTAAAAAATATCTTTAAGAATTTATTAATTTTTGTTAAATTTTTTAATTGAATTAAATTTAAGATATATATGTTTTTTTGAAGAAATGTTTGTAAACGAAATTTTGTTTTTTAAAACCGTCCATTAAAATTCTGTCTCTATATATATTTATATACTAGTTGTATGCTTGAGTCATGCAGGGCTAAATCTGTTATTTATGTGATGAAAAATTTGCATGAATGAATGATAAATTTATAAATAAGTAATAAAAAATAGATAAAACGATTTATTAAAAAATAAATAACATGTTCATAAATATAAATAATAAAAAATAAATAATATGTCAAACAAAAAAATGATCAACCAATAATCTCGTAAATAATACTAGATTAATAAATGAATAATAAAATGCTAAATTGGATATGATGAGACAAAATTCAAAATTTGATAGGATAAAAAAATAAACAAAATAAATAACAATAGATTAAGAGTTAAAAGGGTAAAATTGTCATTTTATCATGACAAACTATCTTCACTTATGTATATCTATGTGTGTGTGTGTGTGTGTGGTGGTGGTGGTGGTGGTGCACCACCATAGAGGATTTGAAGGGCATTGCTAAGCATATTCGCTTTAATTGAGTTTTGATAACTTGGTTTAGAGATTTTATTCTTTAGTTGAGTTTGACGTTTGATTAGAGGGTTGTCATTTTGATTGAAATTTTTTTTATTTTTTTGACAATAATGCTAGACTTACTTAAAAGTTTTACTAAAAATGTTTACTTTCATGAATTGTCAGTATTGTATTAGTTGAATATCACATCATGTCATATGATGATGTGATGTTCAGCCAATACAACACTGCCAACTTATGAAAGTAAATATTTTTAGCAAAATATAAAAATAAGAGTAACATTACTCATTTTTTGATGTACTGAGTTCATAGTTGTAGAATTTCAAATATTTGGAGAATTGTTGCCTTACCTTAAACGCGGGTATTGGCGTGTATTTATAAAGATGTAAAATGTATTCTGTTACAACCAAATCATGAAAAGATAAAATAGAGGAATACATTTGAGTTTAAACTAATTGCATATCTAAACAAAATTATCATAGATCCTGTGAAATATTTGAACTGGTCTTCGTGTAACTGCTTTGTGAGGAGCCGCTGGTTGTTGCTGTAGATAAGTCTCTAACAATAGTTTTCTAATAATAATTCAAATCTTTGTTGGCAAAAATAAAATAAAAACACAAATACATTAATTAGGCAGTTGCATAGTTAACTATCCAAAGCCATTTGAAATTCTGTTAAATAACTGTACAAAACATTTCTCAAAATTGAAACCCCCAAAATTATGCTAATTAATTAGACGTTTGAAATTCTAAACATGTAAATATGTAAATGCTTACTATTCATTAATGATGTAGACAAAAATAAAAAATAAAAAATAATTGTTAGTAGCGTCATTCAACAATCTCTCAAGACTCTGCAATATAATATATATATATATATATATATATATATATCTTAATGTTTCAAAACAATAATATAAATAAAATAATAGTAATATATCCTAAACTTAGTGTCCAAGAGTAATACAGATGATAAATATTCATAATTTTATAAATTTCAAAGAAAATGATGTTAGAAATATAATCATTTAATTATGATCGGTAAGATACGAAAGTAAATAAGAAAATAAATTTAAAATCACACGCACACACAAGAATACAAAGATTTTTGTGATTCACTCTCAAATAAGACTACGTCTACGGCTACTGCGGTTCAACTATGATTTGCAAGAGTTACAAGTTACAATGAGATGCGGTTTCTCAACTATAAATACATAAAATTAGGACAACAGAGAAATAATGTAAAATACAAAAAATACCCTAAAAAAATAGAAATTAGGAGTCAGTACTTATGAGGATTTATACTACCCAACAAATAAGAAGTACACCATGCAAAAAACAAGAGGTGAGTCATTCATACATCTATCCCTAAAGGATGAAACGATGATTTTGTGTGTGTTCTTAGATTTAATTAGTAAATTATTATTATTATATGATACGCCAAAAATATTTCATCCAATCAGTACATGACATGTGTCTAGCTTTTTTTTTTTTTTTTTTTTTTTTTTTTTTTTCTGTAAAGTTCGTAAGGTAATCAGGTATACCGATCTAACGTCGATAAGGAAGACCTAGGAATTGTAATCACTTGGTATACCGATCTCGCCTTTACCACCTCGGCCTACCGACCTTGTGATGATGGGATAGGTATGGACACGAAAGGATAATGCAAGTAATTATGACAAAACTGCCGCCTTTTGACATACAGCATACCCTAGTCCTTTAGAGAGGCGGAAAAGGTTCCTAGCCCTGCAAATCAGTATGGCCGGTGGCAACTGTGACGTATGTAATCACGATAAAACAGCCCCATCGCATGGCACTGAATTTGATATTCACACCAGCTTATAAATAAGACTCGAGAGGTACGTAAAATAGAGATCTCTCTCTCTTTCTCTTTCTCTACTATTAATTACAAGATTATCATCTTGAAATAGACATCTCTATCTCCTCTAATTTAACCATCGGAGTGGCTACCACCAGAGCCCTCCCCGGTAGCAATCTAATTTTATTCTTATTCAGGATTTGCACTAAGAAGGAACTTGAGCTTTGACGAAGTCGAAAAGTGCAGCATTAGCTTGGCACCGTCTGTGGGAAACGTCAATTGTTCCTATCCATTTCGTTATTTTCAACCCTATTCCCTCGTCATGGCTCCAAATTGTCGTTTCAAACAAGTATCTCAAAGCCAACCATTAGCCTGGGACGAGGAAGGAGAAACTTCCGATCCTGTCCAACAACAACTCGACCAAATTAAGGATCAGATGCAGAGATAATCCGATCAGATGCAGGGGCAAATTTCGGCCATGTCCCCGATGCTGGCTTCTTTAACCCAGAACCTACCAGGTATCCCCATATACCTTCCACCGGGCATCCCTGAAGGAGGAGATCTGATCCTTCCTACCACTGGCAGAAGGCCTTATGAAGAGGGAGGTCCAAGTGCCCGTCCATCTTATCCCCAAGACGCGGCCCATTTTAGAGATGAGCCTCACCCCTCGAATATTATAGGCGAAGAGGTGCCAAATATTCATCCTAATGTACACCACCACATCAGAAATAGGATTTTGAGGCTTGCGAATTCAGGAGCCAACCCGATGCAGTCAGGTTCCCGACCACAACAAGTATCGATCCCGCTCCAAAGGCAATCGGAACATGCCGTTCCTAGTTAGAAGCGTCCCTTGCACACCGGACTTGAGGTTGGCATGCTAGGATTACAGTATTCTGCCCTATCCAGAGTACGATTGAGGGTGGAAGAAGTGGCAGACTCTGTGGGACAGACAGCCCATGACAGAGAGGGAAACGTTCCCCCCAAACAAGATGAAATAGCATGACTGCTCGGCAGGTTCACCACCCGTTCACGACAGCTATATTGGCAAAGGAATGCCTTCGGAAGTTTATTGTCCCAAAATTCACCCCATATGACGGGTCAGAAGACCCTAGGGACCACCTCTCCAACTATCAACACACGATGGCCCTATATGGGGCCACCGATGCTTTCTTGTGCCGCACATTTGTCACAAGTCTCAAAGGCGCAGCCCTACGATGGTTCCATAACCTCCCACAGGAGTCGGTCCCAAGATTTTATGAGCTTAGCAAACATTTCCTCGACCGATTTTTAACCAGCAGGAGGCTTAGAAAGGGACCAAAATTTCTCCTATCGATAAAACAACAGAAGGCAGAATCACTTAGAGAATACATTGCTCGGTTCAATTTCGAACTCACAAAAATTACGGATTGCGGTCCAAGCTTTTTGGTGGCAGCACTTCACGCGGGGCTGGGGCCAGGACGGTTCCACGATTCCCTGACAAAGAATCCCCCCACAGACATGGCATCACTGATGGAGCGGGCAAGAAAGTATATAAATTTGGAAGATACTAGGGCATCTCTCCGCAAAGCTAAGGAGCAGGCTCAGCAAGATGACAGTGCCCAAAAGCAAGGCCTTGGTAATACCAACAAAAGACAAAAGAACTACTTCCTGAACTCAAAGTCAACCAGCTTCCGGGAAGTTCAAGCATATGCACCCCTGAATGCGCCACTGACGCCCCTAAATGCCTCCCTTACATAAGTATATCATCAGGTTCGGGCACGGGAAAACCTGAAACACCCGGAGTCTCTGTTCGGCCACCCGGACTCCCGAGATTGGAGCAAGTACTATGAGTTCCACACAGATCACAGGCATACTACAGAGACGTGTAGGAACCTCCAACAAGAGATCGAGCAATTGATCCGGAAGGGGACGTTTGAAAGAGTTTGTTTAGCGTGATGGAGGACAAAACAATCAAAATCATAGGCCTCAGCAGCCCAAGCAGGATCAAAGGCCCCAGCAGCAGCGACAGGGTCAAGGGCTTGGACAAAGTGAACCTTAGAATGAACAGCCTCGCCAGAATAATCAAGTCATCCTTCTCCTCCATGCCGATAACTCATTGACCGGCCTATCCAACCGGGCAAAGAAACGATACGTTCGGGAAGCAAGGGTAGAAAAATAAGCCCTCTCCAGATCTCAACAATTGAGAAAAGGCTAAAGCCACTGCCTCAAATCCAGTTCTCAGCGTTGGACTTTGCTGGCATACACTATCCTCACAATGATGCACTCATCATCTCCTTCAAGGTGGCAAACTTTGATATCAGAAGAGTATTGGTGGATACAGGATGTTCCACCAACATCCTGTTTTATGAGCCTTTCAAACACATGAAACTCAACACCACCGACCTAAAAGCCACCATTGTTGTAATAGTAGGATTTGATGGTAACTTAAGCTCACTAATGGGAGGGATCAATTTGCCAACCACTGTGGGAGAAGGGGATGACTAGAAGACCCTTATTTCTGAGTATATGGTCGTAGATTCTTGATCCCCATACAAGATCATTATTGGAAGGCCCTAGCTCCATCAGATAGGAGCAGTTACTTCCACCCTTCATCAGTGCTTGAAATACGTTCACAACAATAGGGTCTATACCATTAGAGGCTCCTAGGAGACATCTCAAGAGTGCCATGTCGTGACATTAAAAGGAAAAACTCCAAAATAGCAGTTACAGACGCCTCGGGAGCCCTTTAATTCAAGAGAAGGTGCAGAATGCCCCACCGAGATCGATGAACCAATGAGCCCCAGAGGCAGAGATAGTATGGCATAACCAATCCAAGAGCCCATCAAAATATTGGTGAGCTCCAACGAAGAGGAATGTTATTTACAGATCGGTATGGATCTATCCCAGCTAGAACAAGAAGAGATGATTAAATTTTTGAAAGAAAATTTATTAGTTTTCGCCTGGGAAACCAAAGACATGGAGGGAATAGACCCCTCTCTCATCTGTCATAAATTAATGACTGACCCATGCCATCTCCCGATCAGACAGAAGCGAAGGACCTTTGCCTCAGAAAGGCACAAGATCATTAATGATGAAGTTCGTAGACTGTTGGATGCGAAGATGATCAGGGAAGTATTCTATCCAGAATGGCTCGCTAACACTGTCTTCGTCAGGAAAAAGAATAGTAAATAGCGAGTTTGCGTCGATTATACCGATCTTAACAAAACCTGCCCCAAGGATAGCTTCCCCCTCCCGAGAATCGATCAGTTGGTTGACACAACCGCAGGCCACGAGCTGATGAGCTTCATAGATGCATACTTAAGATACAATCAAATCCAGATGTACCCTCCAGACCAAGAGAAGACATCTTTCATATCGAAACGAGGTCTGTACTGTTATAGGGTGATGCCATTTGGATTAAAAAACGCCGGAGCCACATACCAGCGATTGGTCAACAAAATGTTCGAACCTCTGATCGGTAGGACAATGGAGGTTTATATCGATGATATGTTGGTCAAAATCCAGGCGAAGCACGACCACGTCGAGCATTTGAGGCAAGCCTTCGACACACTGAAGCGGCACAAAATGAAGTTAAATCCTTCAAAATGCACATTCGGAGTCAGCAAAGGAAAATTTCTCGGGTTCTTGATCTCACAAAGGGGCATAGAAGCAAACCCCTTGCAAATTAAAGCATTAACAGAACTGGAACCTCCGAGGTCCAAAAAAGACATACAAGCACTTAATGGCAGGATCGCAGCTCTGAATAGATTCATCTCCAAATCCACCGATCGCTGCCTCCCATTCTTCAAAGCTCTAAGGGGGAATAAGGCTCTTGATTGGACCCTTGAATGTGACAAAACCTTTGAAGAACTAAAGCAATATATGGCATCCCTAGAACTCCTATCCAAACCAATACAGGGAGAGAAACTTTTCTTATACCTCGCGGAATCAAAAAACACGACAAGTTCTGCACTTATTTGTGAAGAAAAGGAATGTCAGAAAAACGTATTCTATGTCAGCAAGGCACTCCTCGGTGTAGAAAAAAGATACCCCGAGGTAAAAAAGTTGGCATTCGCTGTGATAATTTCTGCACGAAAACTTCGATCTTATTTTTAAGCTCACTCAATTGTGATCCCAACATCTTACCCCCTGAAAGCAATTTTGCACAAATCAGACACCTTGGGACGCCTGGTAAAATGGTCTGTAAAGTTGGGAGAGTTTGATATAACTTATATACCTCGGACCGCCATTAAAGCCCAAGCTCTGGCAGACTTTGTTGCAGAATTCACTCCAGCCTTGGGAAGAAAAACTCGGGGCAGACACGGATATGAAAACATGGCAGCTCCATGTCGATGGTTCTTCCACTAATAAAGGCTCTGGTGTCGGTATTGTACTCCATTCCCCAGACCGAATCAAAACAGAGAAAGCCATCACCTTGGGCTTCAGAGCTTCCAACAATGAAGCTGAATACGAAGCATTAATCCTCTGTATGAGGCTAGCCCTAAAATGTGAGGCTCGTAGCCTCGAAGCATTCTCTAACTCACAGCTAGAAGTGGGCCAGGTCTTGGGCGAATTTACAGCCAAAGACGACTGAATGATCAGGTATGCAGAAGTAGTGAGCTCTCTGAAAAAGTCATTTGCCAATTTCAGTATCCAAAAAATTGAAAGAAGCCAGAATGCCCAAGCCGATGCCCTTGCAAACGTGGCCTCTTACTAGGAGCCTAACGAAGATTCAGAAATCAGCATTTCTTGCCAAATTGAACCAAGCATCCAGGAGGTTCAGTCCATTTACTCTACAGAGCCGCCTCAGGATTGGAGGACTCTTATCCTTCGATACTTAGAAGAATGAGAACTACCTGAGGAGAAGAATCAAGCTCAGAGTATACGGATCAGAGCAGCACAGTACCTCATTATAAACAAAAAACTCTATCGTAGGTCCTATACCTAGCCACTTCTGAAATGCTTATCCCCGACAAAGTCCGAATATGTCTTAGCCGAAATCCATGAAGGGATATGCGAGAATCACAACGGTGGTAGGACCATCTCCCACCGAGCTCTAACTCAGGGATATTATTGGCCCGGTATGCTTAGAGATGCTAAAGAATATGTGAGGAAATGCGATAAATGTCAACGCTTAACCTCGTACCAATATTAGCCGCATCAAAAGCTCACTCCTATCGCAAGTCCATGGCCTTTTGCCCAATGGGGGATGGACATTGTGAGTCTATTACCAAAGGCCCCCTAGAACAGAAAATATCTGCTAGTCGCTATCGATTACTTTTCTAAATGGGCAGAAGCAGAACCATTAACTCACATTACCGAGGCAGAGGTAACAAATTTTACTTGGAAAAGTATTGTTTGCAGGTTCGGTATACCTCGCATCATCATCTAGGACAACGGTACTCAATTTGCTGGAAAACTATTCGAAAAGTTTTGTACTGACCTACATATTAGCCACCATTTCTCCTCACCAGGACACCCCCAAGAAAATGGACAAGCCAAGGTCACCAATCGAACGATCTTCGACGCCATCAAAAAGAGATTGGAACAGGCCAAAGGAATGTGGGTCGAAGAACTCCCTGGCATGTTATGGGCATACCGAACCACAAAAAGAATGTCAACATCCGAAACACCGTTTTCACTGACATATGGTACCGAGGCGGTAATTCTCATGGAGATCGGTATGCCAACACTGAGGACGGAAGCCTTCAACCAAGAGGCGAATGATCTCCAATTGGTAGAGAACCTCGACCTACTAGAAGGAAAAAGAGAACGAGCTGCGAATAAGGTTGAGGAATATCGACGCAAAGTGGCCAAAAGCTTCAATCAGAGGATAAAACTCGTAACCTTGCAACTCGGCGACCTTGTTCTCAAAAGGATATTTCCTAATACCAAAGATCCCACCATGGGAAAGCTTTCCCCAAACTGGGAAGGACCCTATAAAATTGTTAAGATTATCAAGTCTATGACTTATTGGTTGGAGGATATGTCGGGAAAACCAGTTCCTCGACCTTGGAATATCGAGCACCTGAGAAAATATTATCAATAAAACTTCTCCCCATTATAGAAACTCTTTTTCAATCGACCTGGTCTATCTAAAAAAGGCCCCTACGAGCAAGAGTGCTGTAGGCATGGCCCCAAATTCGATACACGGGTCTTCAAACCTGGTCTATCTAAAAAGGCCCCTACGAGCAAGAGTACTGTAAGCATGGTCCCAAATTCGATACTCAGGTCTTCAGACTTGCTCTATCTAAAAAGGCCCCTATGAGCAAGAGTGTTGTAGGCATGGTCCCAAATTCGATACACGGGTCTTCAAACCTGGTCTATCTAAAAAGGCCCTTATGAGCAAGAGTGCTGTAGGCATGGTCCCAAATTCGATACTCAAGTCTTCAAACCTGCTCTATCTAAAAAGACCCCTACGAGCAAGAGTGCTGTACGCATGGTCCCAAATTCGATACACGGATCTTCAGACCTGGTCTATCTAAAAAGGCCCCTACGAGCAAGAGTGCTGTAGGCATGGTCCCAAATTCGATACTCAGGTCTTCAGACCTGCTCTATCTAAAAAGGCCTCTGCGAGCAAGAATGTTGTAGGTATGATCCTAATTCATTGTGCAGACCTCAAAGATCTGATCTACTATCAAGCGGAAGTTTTAGTATACCCGTTACTATGGGATCCTGGGTTCCTTTAAGATCTGAAGCCATACCAGTTATCAGATGAGTTACTAAATCTACCAGGTCAGAAGATCAGTTATCAGGTCAGAAGATCTATTTAATTTTCTTCTTTTACTACAAGGTCGTCACCTCAGGACCTAGGTTAGGCCAGTGTTTTCATTTCGTTAACTTATTTTATTACAAGTATTTTACCTTTGGATCTTCGGCACTTTCTTAGATCTAAAGCTATGTCAGTTATCAGGTCACAAGATTTATTTCTTTAAACTTATTCTTATCACAAGTATTTCACCTTTGATTCTGTTTCTTCCTTGTTAAGGAGCAATGGTTTCAGATCTGATATGTCATTTAACATCAAAACTGAAGTCTTGGCAACTTTTGATAAATCATCAAGGTTTGAAGAGTAAATAACTTGGTTAACAAAAAATTGTAAGTATTCCGGATCTACACAGTAGGATATAATAAAATTCTAATATTATCAAAACCCAAAAGGGTTGAAGTTTACAATGAAAAAAGTAAAAACAAAACATAAATTAATTTGGATTTGTTGAGGGAATGGAAGAAAGGGGCACCGCATCCTCGACAACTTGATCCTGGGCTAGTTGCTCGGGTGAGTTCGGTAAAGATTCCTCTACCTCCACCTCCTCTAACCTAGAGATGTCCAGAGCTGGGTATAGCTTTTGAATCTTCTTTCTACATAGGAGGTAGTCGGAATCCACGAGCTCTCTTCCTATGGAGTTTACCAGCCCCATCAGCCCAGCCTTGGTTGCTGCCTTAGTAGCCGCCTTAACTTCTTTAATTTTCTTAGCCTCGGCTTCCTTGAATTTCTTCTTTAAATCATCCAAGTTCTGGCAGTATCTATCCTTCTGCAAGAGCATGGCGTCCCTAGTCTGCGTCACTTCCACATACTTCCCTTGAAGGGCTTCGTATTTGGTCTCCAGAGCATTGACTTTGCTTTGAGATGTCGCAAGATCAAAATGAGCCACTTTCAGTTCGAACCGGGCTGCCTTTATGTCAGACTGGGCCACTTTCGGCTCGGACTGGGTCTTCTTCAGCTCTACCTAAAGGTTGTTTACCTTCTTAGCTTGGTCATAACGGTCCATAAGGACGCCCATCGCCCGGAGGCCCTATAAACAATAAACAAATAAAATCAGTACAAGCAAGACATATAAAGTAAAAATAAAACCTTTCTCTAAAAGGGGATCTTACCCTAGCATGACCCAGCATCAGTTTACCAATAACCTACCTCGAGCTCTTGCCATGAAAACCAGGAGGAAGCGCCGCTTTAAGGGCTAACTTCATAGCCTCAGAACCCGAAGGTGCTTCGGTCGGATTGATCGAAGCTGAGCTTGACCCTTCTTGAGGAATGGTCGGGGCTGGAGGGTCAGAGGTCTGAATTGCTGAGGTAGCCCCCACCTCGGCCGACGATGGAGCTTCAAGTCGAGGGGCCTCGATGGTCTCTTGTGTTGGTACCTCGGAAGCTTCACGAGAAGCTCTGGATATCACCCTCCTCTTCTTCTGTGCCGGTTGGGGTGCTATTGAAGAGGTTGGTCTCTCAGTTGGTTTAGGCGCCGTTGAGGAGGCTGGTCCCCCAGCTTTTGTTTTAAGAAGGACGGGAGGGGCGTATCCAGACAATATCGACTTCTTCACTACTACAACGTCTTCTTGTGTTAAATCGACCGCCATCAAATTTTAGGGGGAAAGGATTTTATAATGAGGTCGGATGGTGGGCTGTAGAAGTCGGCAATATTTTTCTTCAATCTCGGGAGTGAAAGGCGCCCTTTTCCACTTCCTTCTATCTGCAAAAACAACATAAGGAAAATATGATCAATTAATCAAAATGATGGAAAGATAAAAACAAAAATTAACTTAAACAGATCTGAGATCTAAAGGCTTACCCCTTGGGCCGGTGTGCCGAGGAAAAAGACTTATATGGTTTTCGTAATCTTCTTGTTCCAAGCCTCCCCCCACGAAGAAGTATCACTTCTTCCAAGTCTTGTTGGAAGAGGGTACCGAAGTCAGATGTCGGAACCTCTGATCAAAGGATATGTAATACAGTTCCTCAGAACTAAGATATTTCATATCCATTTGACTACAAACGAGGTCCAAATCTACTTGGACCCCATTGAGGTGACCTAAGACTATAAAAGCCAAAAGTTGCCTCCAACTGTTCACGTTCAGCTCGGCAGAGCAGATGTTGAACCATGTAAAAAATTCAACAAAAATGAGGTGGAAGAGGAAGCGTACACCTAAATCGAACCACTCGAGATAGGCACAGATCTCACCCCGTCCAATGTCGGAAGGGCGATCTGAAGACTTAGAGACCCTACAAGACACATTTTTTGGAAACTTATATTGTTTCTAATGGCTTTTAAAATTTCCTTTATCATAGCACTTTCTCCCTCCTCTCTCTGAGACGTACTAGCCTCCCTATCACTAGACCCTGAAGCAGACTCGTAAGATGAAGAGGATGAAGTAGGAGAAGAAGAGGAAGGACCATCTTCACCGATTGTTTCTGACCCAACCCTAACTTCCCCCCTGTCGGAACTAAACATGGTTGACAGAAAGGTTTGAGGAAAATATGTAAAAGAAAAAGAAGAAGAAAAATGAAGCCGAAAAGGATAGAGAGAAACTAGAAATTACCAGAAAGAAGAGGCTAGAACTCAGGTTACGATGGCCGGAAGCCGCCCGATGTTGCCTGAAATCGCACTCCTTGCCAGAGAGAACACTCGAACAAATCTTGAAGTTATTTGAAATATATAAACAGATTTCAAACAACTCCCCCTACTATTTATAAAAACCCCTCATTTAATGCCTCGGAGAAATGGAAAGACATCATTTAATGCCTTGAGAAACCAAAAAACGGCTGAAATAATAATGGTCTCGATCACTGAAACGACAATGCGCATGGTAAAAATGGCGCGACGACTGTCGTCCCCTCGGAATGCGAAACAAAGCATTTATTGCTAAAAGCACGTGACCCTTCGGAAACCCTACCCTAAGTTCTGTATGCATGCTTAGAACTAAGGCTTTGGGGGGGGGGGAGTAGCTGATACGCCAAAAATATTCCATCCAATCAGTACATGACACGTGTCTAGCTTTTTTCTATAAAGTTCGTAAAGTAATCAGGTATACCGATCTAACGTCAGTAAGGAAGACCTAGGAATTGTAATCACCTGGTATACCGATCTCGCCTCTAGCACCTCGGTCTACCGACCTTGTGATGATGGGACAGGTATGGACACGAAAGGATGACGCAAGTAATTATGACAAAACTGCCGCCTTTTGACATACAGCATACCCTAGTCCTACAGAGAGGTGAAAAAGGTTCCTAGCCCTGCAAAGCAGCATGGCCGGTGACAACTGTGACGTATGTAATCATGATTAAAGCATCCCCACCGCATGGCACTGAATTCGATATTCACACCAGCTTATAAATAAGACTTGAGAGGTACGTAAAATAGAGATCTCTCTCTCTCTCTCTCTCTCTCTCTCTCTCTCTCTCTACTATTAATTACAAGATTATCATCTTGAAATAGACATCTCTATCTCCTCTAATTTAACCATCGGAGCCCCTACCATCGGAGTCCTTCTCGGTGACAATCTAATTTTATTCTTATTCAGGATTTGCACTAAAGAGGAACTTGAACTTTGACGAAGTCGAAAAGTGCAGCTTCATTATATATAATACAAACATTAATTTGTTGAAATCGGTTACTGGTTCGAGTTTTGATCTTCAATTTCTTTTGTTGTAAATGTGAATTTTGGAGGAAAAGTAGAGCATTGATGTAATTTGTGAAAGATTTAGGATAACTTATTCTAAATTTAGATAAAATTGAATTGCTGACTATATTGATTAAAGTTCTAAGTATGATACCTCAATAAGAATTGGAATGAAAATTTAATTCTAATCACGTATTACAAAATATATATACATATACATATACATACATACATACACATCCACCTTACACGTGACTCAATTTCAACAATCATATCATAAATCATAAATAAATTACACTTGTAAAGGACGTCATTAATATCTTTATGAGAATTAGACCTAGGAGAAAAGAAAGAAGGTCGTATCAAATATCAATTAACCTTTGGTGAGGGGGGGTGCCCCCAATCAATGGACTGGATTGAGTAGATTCTAGTCCCTTGATTGAAATGGATGATGGAGATCTCATTTGCTATTCTGTGGGCCCAATCTCAATTAATGTCAAAAGAAAAAACTGAGAAGGGTAAAACATTCTAATCTCTCACTTACCCTTGACAAATACAAGTGATTTAAGTAATAAAGTGGGACCAAATCTTCATAATTAAGAGAAATAAGAGTTTGAAATGGATTAGCCTCGTAATTCTCTGCATATATTTCAATTTTAATGGGAAAAAAATGTGGTGGTAAGATTGCTTAGCGATGATATGTAAATTAGTTTTAAATATGTGTCGTAGTGATACTGTAATTTAAAATATACATTAGATGTAAGAATAGGCCTTTTTTTTCATTTTAATGAAGGAGGTCGTATTCACACTCTTGGCTAAGGGGTTGTAATTTTTTTTAAATAAAATTGTAAAATTACCCTTTACATTAAAAAAATATTAAACTCATTTCTAATCATGAGGAATTTCATAATTTTTTCTTTCTCTTTTTTTCTTTCTTTTTATTTTAAGGGAGTTAGGTAAGGAAGAAAATTGGGAATATCACTTACTATAATGATTTTTTTTTTATTTTTATACTAATGAATTAATCAGTAAGATCACCATTGAGAATTTTGCTCAATTAACACATGAATCACATGCTTAATAAGAAATTCAAGGTGCATCTAATCCATTTTAGGACTCAATAACATATGGACCCCACCAGAAGAAATTTGGGCATAGAGGTAGGTAAAATTGTCAAAGTTAGCCCACACTTCATTTATTGTTTGCTTGTTTTGGACCCAACAAGAATTTCCACATACATACACTAACAGGTTCATTTGGATGGAGACAACTTTTCCTATACTCTGGATTACTTACTTTTCTTTTTCTTTTCTTTTCTTTTTTTCTTTTTTGGGTTAAAATATGGAACATCAACTCTCAGGAAATTCCGTGGAAGAGGTGAGCTGAGAAAAAATGGCTACATTAGTTGGAAATTTAGGCAAAGTCTCAATTTTGTCCCCCAAAAAACATAAAAAAAATCAAAAAGGTTACAGATTTGAACGTTCCAAGTTTTAAAAAGGAAAATCACATGATACAGCTTATGTGATTTTGTGTTTGGTAAGATATATAGTATCTGGTTTTTCTGCCAACACTTCAACAAAAACAGTGTCTGAAATTTATTAATTGTCATATCAAAAGCTTAAATAGAAATCTCTTCTTGATTCGAATAAAGTATTTTTAAAAAAATATATATAAAATTTGAGGTTTATCCCCATTTATCTTCTGACAAAA